>JAHBCN010000970.1:0-138563 GCA_019359885.1 Listronotus oregonensis
CGGAAACATCCCTTTTTTTCCATATTACCTTTAAAAAAACCATCCACCAGTGCTTCAGTTTTTCCCAGAAAAGGGCCCCGGGCCAAACAACTAACTTTTTTTTGCAAGAGTCAAATTTAAAAAAATTTTAGCCGACTAGAAAAAAAACAAGCTTTAGTGTTTGGGCATTTTGGCAGCAATAACGAAAAAAAGCCGAAAATCTGTTAGGTAGTTGCATTAAATTGGTTGGTGGGGGAAAAAAATTATTTGAAACTTGTCAAAATAATAGCTATTTCCCGTTTTAAGACACAGTAACTACATACCCCAGATAAAAAAAGTAAGTGCACGACAGTTACTGTTTTTCCCTTTTGGTAGTTGTTTTTGCGGGTTTTTTTTGGTTTTTGGTTTTTTTTGGGTAGTTACTGGATTGGACAAGGTTATAACTTCGTCAATTTTAAACTGATCTTTATTTTTTAAATACAGAAATGCAGGCCATGACACAGTAAGTACGTTTACAAAAAAAAAAAAATTTTTTTAAAAATGTCAAATACTTTTTTTTTTGCGTGGGGCAGCCGAATTGATGGCGAAAAAAAAATTTGCCTGATTTTTTAATTAATATTAAAATTTTTTTTTTAAATATGTTATTTTTTGTTTCAGGTCAGGGGGGAAACCCCCCCTTTATTTTAAAACCCTTTTGGGCCCAAAAGAAGATTACCCTATTACATGGCAGATAAGGGTTGATGTTTGGCTATTATGTGCTAGAGGACTTAACTGTTCCACCAAGTTAAAACACAAAAAATATGATTGGGACAAAGATCGGCAATATTGGGAATTTGGTACAGATTTGTTAAAAATATTTCTGCAAAAAATTTTTTATTTTTATAATTTGGATTATTAAGTAAAATTTAAAGAATTTTTTTATAGGTTTATAGATCTTCTTATTAAATATATACTGTTTTTTATAAAAAATAATTTTCTATGTAAAAAAATTATAAAGATAAGTATCACTTTACGGATTTGATAAAATACAGGGTGATTCATAAGTTAAGGTTTTTTTTAGTGTATAAAAAACTGTTAAAATAAAAATTTTTTTTTAACGATTTTTTTCAAAAACCCCAAAGATAACAAAGTACATAAATTTATTTGAAAATGTGTCTTGTGCGGGCCTAGACAAAAAAAGATAGTTATTTTTATTTACTTTGGGTTTTTTTGTCTTTAATCACGATTATGAATCAGTCGCATTGTTTAACCGGACGAGGCGGGGGTTTAAATTTTTAAATTTTTTAAAAATTGTTAAATCACGAAAATGGCACATCCAAAAACAATTAATAGGTGGATATGTTTTTTTTTTAGGAGAGTGTCGTTAACTAGTGTGAAGAACATTGCGGGGAAAAACACGTTCAACGTGTCCAAGCACTACAGCCCGAAGACTTCCTGGGGCGGGGAAACCTTTCTTTTACAGGACCGAGTTCGACATATTTAATGAATATAAGTAACTTATTTTTCAGTATTTAAAAAAATTATTTAAAAAAGTTGTTCATTTTAATGAGTTCTATGTACATTTAAAACAAAGCGTCAACTTAGGGAAACACCCTGTATAAGAATTTTAATACCAAAATATACAATATTAAATTTATCACTTTTAACAAAAAAGTGAAAAAATAATATTTACATAACAAAAAAAAAGCGCATTTCTTCCGCGATCATTTGATCAAAAATCCAAGGAAAGGAAAAGTTACTTAACTACCAAGAAATACATATGATTTTTTTTACTTTTCCTTGCATTATTTTTATTTTAATTTTTTTATAATCTTATTTTAAATTTTGGAGTTATGTTTTTATTACCAAAACTTTTTTTAAATCAAAATTATTATCGTCAACGATTGACACCAGTTAAATAGCATTGAGGATTCCAAGTGCAATCTTCTTCTTCTTCTTCTTCTTCCTGGGGGCCGTTTTGATTAACTACCTCATAACAGCCTCATGAGCTTTTTGTCCCAAAACTCCCATTGTCTTTTATATCAATCCTCCCATTAGTTTGTTCCTTCTACAAGTCTGTATAACCCCCAGACTGGTTGGTTGATATATTCCTGTGGGGCATTTCCGGTTCCCCAAAAAATGCCTGCTTTTTTGATTCAACGCGTTACCTTCGCACAGGATATGGTAGGCTGTTTCCCGTCATTCGCAACAGGGTCCTCATTGTAAGCCTATCTTGTGTCCTCTTAGGTTATCAGCCGGGTTTGCAACCCCACTGTTATGCGAGTATTTTCACTTTGTCAGAGTAGTTTTTCCTTCGTTCTTTTGGGTTGGCCTCTTAAGCTTTTTCCATGTCTTATTCTACTGAGGTTTCCCCAGTATTCTTCGTGTTTGTTTCGGATCCATTCCCGGTTTGACCCCGTGCTGTGGTTTCGTCACTCCAAGTGCAACCTTAGCGAAATATCTGCAAAATTCCACAACGAATAAAAATAACAAACAGATATACTCCATCATTGAAAACACTTTTTTTTTATCCATCCTGAAACTCTGCAAACAAATTTTAGTTAGTTTAACTAAATCTTTTTCTGCGTAAAATATAAAATTGTTTAAATAATTCATGTTGGTATATTCAAATGGTTTACTAAATTTTAAAAAAATTTAAAATAAAAAATATAAATATTATAATTAAATTTGGCCTGTCAAGTTTCGATTTAATTTGAAAAAATTATACGGGGTGTTCCATTTTTTGTTATTTTTCGGTTTTCTTTTTTGGTAAAGTATAGGGATACGGTTTCACCTTTTTTGTGAAAAAAAGATGACGGTGATAACTTTTTTTATAGCCTTTTTGTTTTAAAATTGAATTTTTAAAATTTGCAATTTTTGGCACCCAATAAAATATTTTAATAATATTATTTTAATTTATATTTTTTATTTTTTTAATAAATTTAATTTTTAATTTTTTAAATATTATAATATTAATTTATTTTTAAATAAATTTTTTAAAAAATTTAATTTTTAAAATTTTTTTAAAAATTTTATAATATAATAAAAAATTAAATAAATTTTTTAAAAAAAAATTTTTTTTTTTTTTTTAAAAAAAAATGGAAACAAAAATTTTTTTTATTTTTTTTTAAAAAACTTAAAAATTTTAAAAAAAAAAATTAATTTTAAAAAAAAAAAAAAAGTTTTTAAAAAATTATACGTGTCTTTTTTTTAAAAGGTAAAGTCAATAATTAATTTTTTAAAAAAAAATTTTTTAAGATAAAAAATTACCCCTAACAAAAAATTCATCTTAAAAAAATTTTCCCTTGTAGGGCATTTGAAAAACTATTTTTTTTTCTGTAAATTTTTAAAAAATTGCTTTTTCCTATAATTTTATTTTTAAAAAAAAAAAACCCAAAAATTAAGAGGGGTAGAGGGGAAATTGGGGCCACCTAATGGCCTTATTGCATTTTTTTCCGGAAAATTTTTTTCTAAAAAGGGGCAAATTTATTCTGCATTTATCTGGCGGCCCCTTTTTACTAAAGGCTATTTTAAAAAAGAAATGAAATCATCTAGCAATTCCGGAAAATTTTTTTAAATTTCAATATGAAACTTAGGACCCTTTAAATTTATGGGAAAACTTTAGTATTCAAAATTTTAAAAAAAAAAGCTTAATCCAAATTTTCTTGTGTTCCCTCTAAAAGATAAATATTGTTTTCTTGTGCTAATGCCGGTATTGTTTTAAAAAAACGCCCAAAAAATTTGCCTGTCGGACCATATCCCACCGACATAATTTACGTCAAAGCGGCTGCAAAAACCAATTGCAAAAAAAAACGAGTGCAAATCATCGGTATAAATGCTAAAGAATTTTTACTTTATGTGTTTATACTTGGCGTGGTCCATGGAAGCTAAAAACAATGCTTTCCTTAAATCATCAACTGAAAAAATTTGTTTAAAAAATTTTTTAAAAAAATCACATTATTTTTTTTATTCTTAATCAATTTGCACCTCTAAATATTAAAAAAAATTATAAATAGGAATTTTATAAATTTTTCCCTTCTTTTAAATTTTACCGCACGCGCCTTTTTATTTTAAAACTTTTAATTTAGTTTGTCGGCTCTCTTTTTCCTTCTTTAATTTTTTGGGCCTCTAAATTAAAAAAAATGTTTTTTTTTGGGCCCCCCAAAAAAAAGGTTTAAACAAGTCCTTATTTGTATTTTTTTTTAATTTAATTAAATTTCCTTTCAGTTTTCCCCCAAAATTTTTTTTCCAAAATTTTTCTTTAAAAATTTTTTTTTCCCTTTTTAAAAACAGGAAGCGTTTTAAAGTTTTTTTAAAATTTAAAAAAAAGTTTTTGAAAGGGCCCCAAAAAACTTGAAAATTTTTCCCATGTTTTTTTTAAAAATAAAAATTTTAAAAATTAGGGCCAGTGAGTTCTAATTTTTTTATAAATTTGGGCTTGGTTGAATAAAAAATAACTTATTGGTTTTTAATTTTTAAAAATATATTAGAAAAAGGGTGTCTTCTCATTGAATATTTAGAATTATAAAAAAAATAAATACCCAAGATAAATAATTACATTTAAAAATAAATTTTAAAAAAATTTTTTTAATTATAAAGGGGGAAAATAACATATCAATTTTTTTTTTTTTTTTTAAAAAAAAAATTTTTAAAAAAATTTTTTTTTTTCCCTTTTTTCCCCTTTTTAAAAAAAAACCAAATTTTTAAAAAAAAATCTTATTTATTTTAAAAAAAAAAAAAAAAAAATTTTTTTCCAAAAATTTTTTTTATTTTAAAAAAAAACTTTAAGGTTTTAAAAATCCATTAAAATAAAATTATATTTAATTGTTTTTTATCAAAACAATATAATATTTTAGGCCCACTATAAAAGGTTATTCTGTAATATTAAAATTTAAAAGCTAAATGCCAACTTTTATATTTTTAAAAATTAAAAAAATGCAATTAACTAAATAAAATATTAAATCCATAAAAAAACCATGTTTTCTTATATTTTAAAAACAAAAAAAAAAAACGCTACGCACTATTTTTAAAAAATTCTATGGTTCCCCTTTTTCTTTTTTGATGATGAATTAATCAAGATACGAGGGGTCCCTAAAAATTGCAAATTTTTAAAATCACCCTTTATCTCCAAAACAAAAAGTGCTATAAATTGTGTCAACGGCATTTTAATTTAACGAAAAAGTAACATGGTATTGTAAAAACAGCATTCCTCTATCTTTATTTATAAACGAGATACGCTGTTTGGCTACTTGGGTATTGGTAAAACTAAGGAAAAATTGGTTAAACATCTAAAAACCCGGTACCCACGAAACCTATTAGGTACTTAGGATTTATACAAGGCATCGCGGCCAAAATTTTTAAAGAATTTGGTCTCTTTATTTGATTATTAAGTTTGTTTTGTAATAATTCCGTATTTTGTAAGTTTGTAATTTTTTGAATTTTGTAATAATTTTATTTTCAAGAAATACGGCATGTTTTCAAGATATCGGCGATATCGGAAACCCGCTAAGGTCGCTATTTTGGCTTAACAAGCCTTGTGGGTCTGTTTTACATATAAAAACATATTAAGCTATAAAAACAACGTTGGCATTATTTTTTAATATATTTGTTTATGTACGATTACATTATAAAGAGTTTAGCGGCCGTAAAACTCTTTATGTACTAGTAAATCAAATAACTATTTTACACAGTTGCATGAAATCCAAAACTAGGTTGATTTTTTTATTATTTACTGACAAAACATTAATAAAATTATTAAACCGAATTATTATTTTGAACACCCACATATTTATTATATTTATTATATTTTTTTATTCCCTGAAGCTGACTATAGCAGGTCCGGTATGCAGGGGTATTGGAATGTAACAGAACAAAACTTTAAAAATTATTAGAATACATTTATAAAGTAATCGCACATAAAATCTTGTATTTTATACGTACATAAATATGGTTTTATTGGTCCCATAAGTTTATAGCCTCCCTCGCTAGCTCGCTCGGCCACAAAAAAACTGGCCGAATAAACCCATGTATTTTGTACTTATAAGATAAAAAGTTATTTGATACGCTCCACTACTTAGCCTATGCTACAGAGCCCAAACTTTTTTATCTTTAATTTTAAATATTATTTTAGTTGGCATCACATTGGAGTCTACGATTTGACTGCTACTATTGATTATATCTTGGCAAAAACTAAACAACCAAAAATATTTTTGATAGGACATTCTGCAGGAGCTACTGATTATTTTGTTATGTGTTCAGAGAAACCAGATTATAATGATAAAATAAAAATTGCTGTTAGTTATGCACCATCAGTCATTTTAAAGAAATTTGACTATCCTTTTATAAACTTCTTTGCTGAGTTTGTTGATATTTTAAAGGTAATTTTTTCATTTTATTTTTTGTATTTTGATACAATAGATTTATTGAATGAGTGAGTCATCTACCGCTATTGCCTAAACCATATAAGCACTAATAGAAAATTACACCAATGTCTTCTTAGTTGCTACATAAACCACAAGCAAACTAATAAGTTATTTATTCTGTGTTAACACTAAAATAATAACAACAATAATAATTAAAATATTGTAATAATAATATTATTAATAATAATAATTCTAAAACATTGAATGCAATAGATCCTATACTCTCTGATATGCGGGAGCAGGAGGAGGAAAGAGAGGAGTCAATGGGTGCAAAGAGAATCTTTTAATCGATAGATGCATCATACAAGACTTAATCCAAAACAAACGCAACTTTAATATGACCTGGATTGACTACAAAAAAGCATTTGACTCAACATCTTACAAATTACTCTTGCATCTGCTAAAAGATCTTAAGGTTCCTCTTAACATAATTTAATGTATTAAGGGACTAACGTCACTTAGGTAAACAAAGTTTTCTATAACATCTGAAGCACAAAAAAATCACCACCGAGCCCATTACATTTAAAAGAAGCTTATTTTAGGGTGACTCACGTCACGCAGTCCCTTTGTGTATCGCTGCTTTCCGTATCCGTGTCTCTTCGGAAGATACTACTATGGACCACCTGAAAGACATGAGCATAAGGTAAACCATCTGATTTATATGGATGACTTGAAACTCTACGCAATTAGCAAGCAAGACCTACAACAGTCTCCTTAAATTGGAATGTACCAGAGATGTTTGCATGGAGTGTGCAAAGCTTAAGCTAGAAAAGGGCCGATACGGGAAGCATTTAGGAGCTGACCACAAAACAACAAAAATTATCCATATTTAGGTATCGACCAAAACCGTACAGAACGTTCCACAATAATTCGTTGATTTCTTGTTTTCCTTTTCTACTGTTAGTCGAAAAAAATCAATATCCCGGGGGCCCGCATGTAGGTGCGAACCTAAATTTTTTCTTTATTTTTTATTATACCTACTTTTTGATATATTATGTAGGTTATACGCAAATTGCAGGGGTTGAATATAAAGCAGAGTTTTTTTGTCTTAGTTCATCAGTCGTTTGAAGATTGTCAAGGTATTTTCTTTTGTGTTATTGAGCACCCCCAAAAAAGCTAACCTAAACTTTTAATATTAGTAGGTAATCAGGACCTATACCCTTTAAAAAAAGGGGCGGGGACTACACAATAGAGATTTGTCAGGCAACCTATTTAGGTTGGGTTTTTTCCCCTAAAAGGGGTTTTCTTTTTGATTTTATTCCGGTCAAGAAATCAATAAAATTTTGGGGAAATACACCATACTCAAGATGTAAGAGTGGTAAAGACAGAGCTCAGAAACAATTACAGGCGACGTTTAAAAAAAAATTTTGTGCAATAAATCTATTCTAAATTATTTTCAGAATATTCAGACAATAATAATAGGCCTTTTCTAACAATTGGTTTTTGATATACAATTTAAATATATCAATACCTATATTTTTAGTACTAGTAGGTAAATAATAAAACAATTTTTTGAATTATTAATTAAAGATTTTTTTAATTAAAGTAGAACATGAATTTGAACGATAAAGTTAAGAATTTCGTCTAGTATGGTGCAAAAACTTATTATTATTATTTAACAAATATTTTCTTAGTATTAAACGCACCTTTTCTAAAATATAGATAAAAGTAAGTGTTAAAATTCTTTTTGATATAACTAATAATTTATATAAGTCTTTGAACATTGTTTACAAATATATTGAACTGCTCCCTTTTGCAACAAAAATACTTAATATAATAGATACTGATAAAAATTTCCCCAAGAACAAATGCCATATGTTAAAATCGATTTAATTAAAGCAAATTAAAGGATTCTAAAATAAATTGAATGAGATTACTGTAACAGCATATAGTCTAGTTACTGAGGCTCCGAAAGTACCCAAAGCTGTAAATAAATCTGTACAGTTTTCATTTGTGGCGCAGATGCTTTCGAGCGAGAAAAAGTTTTTTTGTTTCCCAAAATTTTGGGAACCCCTGAAAATGGCCCCCAAAGCCCCAAAAAAAAGATTTTCCCCAAGAATATCTCCCCCAAAAATGCGAATTACAGAATTTTTGTTTTGACACAAAAAAAAGATCACCTCGAAATCTAAAAAAATGGTCTTTACCATTTTTTTCGTAACACCAATTTTTTTTGAAAAAAAGGCCGTCGAAAAACCCCTAACATAGGGGTTTTCTAGAACTCCGGAAAGGGTTAAAAAATCAGAGGGGCCCAAAAAATTTTTTATCAAAACCAGAAAGAAAGATAGGGAAGGAAATTTTCTGGGACCATTAAACACTTGATGGGGCTCATTATAAAAAAAAATGTTAAAAACAAACCTTTTTTTTTTTAAAATCAATAAATTAATAAGATACTCTTAAAAAAATTGTAAAAAAAAAATTTTTTTTTTTTTTTACATTCTAGAAAAATCAGAATGAACCCCCCCCTTATATGCAATAATAGGTAGGGGTTTTTTTCCTTCCGATGAACTCTGAATGTTTAAAAAAATTTCATTATTGCCCGAGTAATGGAACAATTCGTCCGCCCGCTTATAAATGAATCCATGAAAAAGGGGATTCTAGCAGTAAAAGGAGCTGAAGTAAGAGGATTTTTTGGTCCCGTTATCTCAAAAACTTTTTGTTTTTTTTAAAAAAAATTTAGGGACCATTATTGTAGATTACAAGGCGGTCGTCATTTTTTTTTAAACAAAAATTCTTCAGTTCGCATATTTTAATATTACCGGGAAACCCTTTTTCGGGCCTTGGGGGGCCTTTTTAGTCACTTTCCACCTGTTAATGTTGATAAAACCTTTTTTTCTCAAAAAAAAAACCCCGAAGATCTAAAAAAATTCGTCACATGGGAAAACTGTACGGGGTTTTTTTACAGCTTTGTCTCTTTATTTACTGGACTGGAATAATAACAATTAGAAAATTTTCTGCCAATTTTTCTTTTGTTATTTAAAATTCAGTTTAATTTCAACATAAATTCCTAGACATTTAGTATTTTTACAGGATTTTTTAATTTTACCATTCAAAATGATGTTATTAAATACACATTTGACGTTAAGAAATTTGTTTTAGTTAGATTAATAGAAAGCAAATTAAAGCTATACCACGATTTAATTCTTAAAATGTTATTTTCAAATACATCATACAAAGAATTTTTGTTTTGATTATTTCATAAAATAGTTGTATCATCCGCCAACATTGTAATTTAAATTTAATAAAAAATAATAAAGGTCCCAAAACAAAACCATGGGAAACAGCACAATTTCTATTTCTACTTTCTGACATAACGTCATTTAAACGTACAATTTGTGACCCTCCATAAATCTCAAGTTTTTTTTAACAAAATAAGATGATTAACACAATCAAAAGCTTTAGCTAAATCACAAAAATAGCAACTGCCAAATCACCATCATTTGATGATGTGTAGATGTTCAAGAAAAGAAGCATTCGTATTTTTATTTTTATTTTGTTTTTTTAGAATTCAAATTGATTTAAAGTTGAAATTTTATGTTTTTTTATCCAAAAAAGAAATCATTTTACTTTTAAGAAATGTCTCAATTATTTTCGAAAGAGTTGGTAATAAACTACCTGGTCTAAAATTAGAAGGTGTATCAAAATCTTCTCCTTTATAAATTGAAATAATCACATCAGCTGTTAAACATTTGGAAAATTCTTTAATTAAAATAAACAAAGTTATTGTATTAGCCAAACCTGCTAAAGGTAAATTAGAAAGTTAAGAAAATATTTTAATTGATAGATTATCCCAACCCGAAGCTAATTTATTTTTCAATTTTTTTAAAGGTGGTCAGAATTTCTTTTACTTTTGTTGGACTAAAGAAAAATAATTCATAAATAACAAGTTATCCATATTATTAAGTTAATTAATATTACAAATAAAATTTTTAGATAAATTTTAAGCTATAAAAATAATTTAATGAATCACTGGTTAATGTAGTGTTTATAGGAAGAGTATTATTTTTCCATGTAAATTATTAATGATAGACCAACATTCGTTTTTTGGGTTAGGACCTAACCGTTAGATAATACAAAATCCGATTTTCTTAGTAATTTTTTTAGCTGTTTTCACAACTCTTCTATCGATAATATGATATTTATTAAAATAATCCAAAAAATTCTTCTTCGTCAATTCTCGCGCATTTTCCAAATTTTCTTGGTCTAAACATAGAGAATTATGGCACAATGAATACAAGGTATGATACACAGTTGTTTCAAAATTAGTTGTTTGTGCATGACGTTACCGAGAGCATTGCCTCTATTAAATTTAAATTCCATTTGTTTGGAAGATGCTTGTAAGTTAGCAAAGAAAGTCTTTGGAAACCCAAAAGAGATGTTGTTTCATAATATAGAGCATTGCCTCTATTAAATTTAAATTCCATTTGTTTGGAAGATGCTTGTAAGTTAGCAAAGAAAGTCTTTGGAAACCCAAAAGAGATGTTGTTTTATAATATAAAATACCATTAATTTGAAATATATACTACCACACAGAATTAAGGCATATATTTAAACTTGCCTTTTACTGAAACAATAATGTTAAGAAATGTTATACTTGCATTTCAGTTAGTCTCCTAACAAAATTTAAACTTTAAGCAATCATTAAACTGGATTTAAAAATAAAATACAAAAAAAAACTTTATTAACTCACTTGCTTGCGTCAGCGAGTGATGCGCAATATTATACATTTTTGGTTGGGCCATAATAGAACATGTTCAGTATTTTTAATACGGAAACCTTAGTTAGGTCTTAAACAGAAAATAATGATTGCTTACATTTTCGATACAATTATGGCAGTTATTTTTGACATAATCCTCATTTCTGTGTAAAACGGGGAGATCTCAATAATGGTCTTACCAATGTGGTACACACCTACATAAGGGATGTATTTTATTTTTTTCAATAACAAGGTTGGCATTTATTTAAATAACCATTTGATTTTTTAAGGGTGTTTGGAAAATGTTTGGTTTAACCGAAATGTTGCCTAATGCAGACAATTTTGCGCCTGTTTTTAAACTCTTTGTACAGACCCAGAGTACAAAAATATTTGTTATGCCGGTTTAGCTGTCGTAGGAAGCCATGAATCAGTCTTAGCAAATCCAAAGTAAGTTATAAAATTTATTTTATTAGTTATTGTTGCACAATATTGTTTAAAATTATGTTTTAATGCACAAAATATTTTTAAAAACATTAATACAGTAATACTCCTAAAATAAATGTTTGGCAAAATTAAGTAAAGTCGTCCTAAAATTTGTTAAAAATAACACAGGCCACAAAAAAAAATAAGTGGTGTGTGCGGGAGTCGAACAATAGCAAATTATCAGAAAACCCTAAAAAACCGATACGGTACATTTACCGGTAGAAACCTGCTACCACGGAATGTTTGGACTACGACTATATAAACTATAAGAGATACAAGAAATTTTATAAAACAAAAAAAAGCTTTTTATATTATCTATAAAACAGTTATATAAACATTTTTGATAAGATAAATAATAAAAAAGATATAACAAAACTGTAATTTTGACAAAAAAAATAGTCCAAAATGGGAAAAAAATATATTAAGATTTTTTCTTTAATAATAAATCATTTATTTTATTTGAATCCTAAATCACTTAAAATTTGCAAAAAAAATCCAATAATAAAAAAACTAATTTTCACATTTTTCCGGAGGTTTTTGTTTATTACTCGAAAAATGTTGCATTTAAACAAAAAGGTTATATAACTGAAATTAAAGGTCTTTTAAAAAAACATTGCTTGTCATATAAAGTTTCGTGTATCTTTTATAATTTTTAATATATTGACGTTTTAAATTAAAAAAAAAAAATCGTTAACTTCTGAAATTAAAATTTTCTTGATTATTTGCTGTTTAACCAACAGCGAAGAAAATATTCCAGAAAATCCTAGTCCGACACCCAGCACACACCACTTATTTTTTTGTTGGGCCTGTGTAACTTAATAAGTTAAACTTGTGTTAACGGACACCTTTTTATATTGGCCACCTGTATTATCGGCCACTTTCAAGGTAACAAAAATTCACTTTATAGGAATTCCCATATAAATACCCTTAGATAATGGAACCCTTAAAAACATGCCACGGCCAGACAAATCTCAAATTTTTATAACCTATTTCAGGTAAATCTAATCTTTATATTGGCCGAATTTCTTTGCTAATTTGTAATTTATTATTTTATGATGTATTTTGCAAATTTTAAAGGTGAAAATACCCAACAATAATATTTATGGCCAGGTTTAAATAGCATTAGTGGCTATAGGGGGATTATCTTCACATTATAATATTAGTTGTGTCCTTAATCGATAAGAATATAGGTATCGTGTTCGGAATCGAAAAGTGTTTAATCATGTCCCTAAAATAAAAAGGTTTGTCACTAAAGGAAACAATTGATGTTATCGCGGAAAGTAAAAAGTACCCTTTGGGTTCGCGAAAATTAGCCGAAAAGTTTGCGGTGGGAGAATTCCAAATAAATAATATCATCAGGAATAAAGCTGAATTAAAACGGATGTTTGGAGAAGAACAAAAGAGAAATTCCCGAAGTCGGGAGGATTGGCAGTAGATCAAGTCTTCTACAATTGATTCTGCAAGGCAAAGGGTAAAAATTTTCAAATATCTGGACCGTTAATTAAACAAAAAGCACTTGAGGCAGCAATCAATTTATACCTGGAAAATTTTGTATTCTCGAATGGTTGAACAACTGTTACCTGGCAATACTGGCCACCCTTCTATAAAGGCCAATTATTCTTAATTTTATGGTGGCCGTTATTGACAAGTTTTACTGTATAAATTTGACCTGCCGATGCCGAGGACATAAGAGATCCATATATATGTCGAAGGCGTATCGAATAATCCGGCTTTTTGCAAAAAGACTAGGTGTTTTGCAAAATGTTTAAGCGTTTTGCAAAATCACTAACTAGAGCTAGGCGGATTGAACAACGATGTCATTTTTGTTACATATGACTAGTCAGATTTCACAAAACGTTGAACCTACCTACGTTTACTCGGTTTTTCTAACCTAAAATGTATGCATTATTTGTTATTGTACGAGATTAACCAAGGCACTTGTTTTTGTTTTATTACCTTTTTAAAGTAAAAAAGAAGGTATGAAATCACCGATGACCCTACTTTTAAGGATAATATCAATATCAGTAAAAAATAATACCGCTTATAAATTGTTTATTCTAACTTAAATCTTGAGAAAGACAAATAATTAAAAATCACTAAAGTTAATATTTTGTCATTCTCAAAAGAAATTTAGTTACTGTTTAATCCGCCCAGCTCTGGTTAGTCATTTTCCAAAACGCCTGAAAATAGCCAGGCTCGTTGCAGAAATGTATTGAATGGTTCAAAACGCCGGCATTTTGCAAAACACCTAGTCTTTTTGCAAAAAGCTTTTCAATATGCCTGCGACATATATAAACAACTCCTGTTGCATCAGTCGTTTCCTAGTCTGAATAATATTAGCAGCTTTAGCCACATTCGGCCCAAATATGACCTTCAGCCATACACCTTGGACCAAAAAAAAAAAACGAAGATTTCGCCGAAGCTAAAGTTTTGTCTCCTGATGCCGAAACTAATACTGAACACAAATTATGTATTTTTCACTTTTCTAAATTAAATACCCTCATTCTTAGTTATTACAATGATATGAACTATGAACTGTATTATTATAATGACTGAGATATTTTTACAAAGATGCAATGCAATTAATTTATATTTATTATCTATTTACAGATATCATCAACACTTTTTAATTTAAAAACGAAGGAAAATATAATAAAATTGGCATAGGTAATTTTAAAATATTATATGTTTAGTCAGCTCTTAAATAGGATTATCAAAACTTGGTTTACGTTGATTGATAAAAACATTACTCAATCAACTTCTAAAGTCGAAGGTTGTAAAAAAAAACAGCCGAGCATCGGCTTTCCCAGAAATTGACCTTTGGTTAGACATTAATCACCGCCTAAACTTAACTATAAGGGCAAAAAAAATATGAGGGGTTTTGTCACAGGATACAAATATGTTTTTGTTTTGTCATGCTACAATACGTTATTTAAGGGAAAGGACAGGAAGAAAAGTTCTTTTATTTTTATACCATACATTTTAACTTAATGACTGTGTATCTAACTCTCAATAATTGTATTTTTCACACATACGACACCTAAAACCGAAAGTTTTGGACTGTAAATCGTTTATTTTATTTTGCATTCACCATTCTGACAAGAATATCACACTACTGTGGATAGTTTTAAAAGATTGCTGGAATTTTAACGTTTTAATTAAGAATATATCGCCCTTTTAATTAAATCTATATTACATAAGCTTTTGCGTAGACATCATAAAATGCGAATTAATTGGTAATAAAAGCATATGTCTCTAAAGAAATGCAAAAGCAAACAAAAAACGCATGCATTTATGTACCTTCTAAACCTCCACAAAACAAAACATAAGTTTTGGTTTATTATGGTATTTATTCAAAGTGGCGAGAATATATTGTAAGCGTGGATAAAGTTTTAAACCAGTTTGTTAACAAAACTAGACGTATTATTTTAAAATATTTTTTTATTGCGGCTTTTTTTATGTGCTGTCCTTTGCTTTTTTAAATGCTAATTTTCTCTATTAAACTCCACCCCCCAGAACGTAATCCTAGCTGGTTTATTAAAAAACTATTTGAAGTAATAAACTATTTAAAAACTATTTTAAAGAAAATAAAGCACAAAAACATTAAATATAATTTAACAGCGCATAAGCAACACGTGTCAACAAGACAACAATCTTATTGGTCGATCACGAACATATGCGAACCATCAACGTCAAAATATAAAACTGGACGAGTCGAACGATATGGAAACATCAATTGATCTGCGAACGGCAGCGTCGGTGCCGTTTATAAATGGGTACATGAAATGACATAAATTTAACTTGTTAACGAGAACGAAACGAATTGTTTTTAAATTCACCCTCATATTTGGGTGCTTTTATTGAAAAAAACATCGTAGTTAGTCATTACTAATAATTTAAAAGTATTTTTTTCTGATTAGGAAATAATGCCCAGCATTGCTGCTAACCTACCACCACGTCTCTCAACAAGACAATTGTTTCATTATTTGGAAATCATTAAAACAGGTTTGTTATAATTTTTATCTAAATCACTGAAAAATGCGTATGTGCTTCTGGGGTGAGACAGCTTTAAAGATTGGGTTACTCAGAACTTTGTTATAAATTATGTTTTTATTTATTTTAATAATATGTACCTATTTGATTTATTTTTAAAGTTTTTTAGAAAAAAAATATGTTTTGTGTCAAGGGATTATTTTTTATTATTTTTATTTTTGAAATGGGTCGTACCTACTTATTACAACCGGAACGCCTTTTTTGCTGATGAGTATCTTAAATTCATATTGGATAAATAATATTCACAAAAATATTAAATTTACAATAAAAATAAAACCAAAAACAAAAAGAAACATTTTATGTACTTGGCTACAGCAATGGAAAGTAACAAACATTGTTTTTCTATGTTTTATGTTTTTAATATGGAAAAAGAAACCAATATAAAAAAATTAAAAAAATAAACAAGTTTTGTCAAAATTTGACAGTTTAATAAAGATATTATTACAAAAATATAATTTAATATAACTTAAAATTAATATTACCATTTTATTAAACTTAAAAATTAAAAAAAAATAAGCTTTAATCTAAACCAAAAAATATTACAACAAATATATCAAGCCTTACAAAATGGGCCTATGCAAATCTAGTAATACTCTTGTTAGTCCAGTTAATGAAGGGACAATTCTTTGGTCTTCGGGGATGCTTTGAGGAAAAAAGTTTATCAACATTAATCGGTGGGAAAGGGCTAAAAATGGCCCCTCAAGGCCCGAAAAATGGAGATCTTAGCAAGTGTTCAATGATTCCAGAAAATTTCCTTTAACATCTTTCTTGCGTTTTGATAAAAAATTGTTTTGCCCATCTACCTTTTTTAGCCGTTTCCAGAGTTCTACACATCTATCAAGTGTGGAATGTTATGGATCTTTCGACGGCCGTTTTTGCGAAAAATATTGATGTTGCGAAAAAAATGGTAAGGACTATTTTTGTAGATTTCGAGGTGATCTTTATTTTTTGTCTAAACAAAAGTTCTCAAATTCGCATATTTTGGCGGATATTCGTGGAAAACTCATTTTTGGGACTTTGGAGGGCCATTTTCAGCTGGTTCCCACGTCGGAATCGTGATGAACTTTTTCAAAAGCATCCGCAAAGACCTAAGAATTGCGCCACAAATGAAAACTGTACAGATTTATTTACAGCTTTGGGTACTTTCAGGTCTTTAGTTACTGGACTATGTCTATATATCGAAAATAAAAAAAAGTCAGGAAACTTTAAAATTCAGCTGGCTACCTGCTAGATTGTAGTTCTTTCGATAAAATTTTGATTGGAGAGACGGGTAGGTAGGTCACGTTCAATGAGAACTTACAAATACTTATGGTTTTAATTTTTATGGTTATTTTAATGTTTTACATTTACAAAAAAAGGTAGGTTATTAGAAAGAATGAAAATTAATATGGCCGAAAATTTTATGACTTTAATAAAAAAATATAATATATGCCATTATCATCAATAAACCTAAAAAAAAATAACCGAAACCCTAATTGTTGGTTTAGGAAAAGGGCTATCAATATTAAACAATGCATGCATATAAATGCACAATTATTATTAGACTAGATACTAGAAAAAAAAGTAATAAAGCATTACGTAAAAAGTGTTCTTACGTTATAACGGACAAATTAAAAGGATTGTATAAAGTAAATAAAGTAAGCGCACAGAGTAAAATAAATAGTACAGGGTACGATCAGGGGTTAAGACAGCAAGTGCTTGTTTTTCTTGTAAAAATATGATCAAGGAAAAAAGCTATTGCGATTAATGTAAGATTTGTATATAAAACACATTTGAAATGGTTCTTGATACGATATCAAGTACTGAACCCATGCACATTAACTATATTGTTGTACCAAGAACCTGTAAAAATATTCCAGTTTTTTCATTTGATTAAACGATTTTTTAAAATTATATTATATTTGGAAAGCCAATATTTTTGAGCACTTCTCAGCTTGCATGGAATGTCCTGCCCCAAAATGCATCACTCGACATACAAATACGTATCTTAATTAGGCGCAACATCTTAACAAAAATTATATTTTTTGTTTATAGCCAAATTTCAGAAATATAATTTCGGAATGAAGAAAAACCTTAAAGTATACGGTCAAGAAACTCCACCACTGTATAACTTAAGTAACTGTGTAGCACCTACGGCATTTTTCTATGCACCCAGAGACAGCATATGTGTGAAAGAGGTAGGTATAATATTTTATTTTTTCAAACAATATTTCTATGCACCTATCTCTGTGCTAGGAATAAAATATGGTTCTTGGTAAATGGCTTGGTCTTTTTACAGATGATTACTGCGAACACATTCTAGGGATGGTTTCACTGTTTAGTTCCTTAGGCAATCGTCCAAATATTAACAAAAAGTACCAAATTTATTTTTTCTACAAGCGAGAGAAAACTATACTTTTCCGCACCAATCTGCGTGCGGAAAAGTACAATCTTTTAGTTTTTGAAACATAAATTAGTATCTAATTATAAAATCATGCATAATTTTGCTTATAATTGTTATTTATTTAAAGGAACTGGATTTTGCTGCAATTTTGCAGTCTTTTTATAACATTTATTAAATAAAATAAAATAATCCTAATTTACCAAATGTAGGTACATATTTTTAATAACTCGATATAAATTATCAAAGAATCCATAGCAACCAACTAATTGTTTATGTATTTTTCAACCAAATTGGAAAAACATTTTCAATGGATTCTGACGGCGATTTACCAGCATCGATTATCGAAGCAGCAGAAATAGCAAGTATAGATCTCCTGCCCATGAAATCTCGTCACAGGTATGAAAAAGAATTTGTTGTTTGAGAGCTGGTGTCAAAGTAAGGGTGTGAAGTCTTTTAAAGAAGAGATTTTTCTGGTCCATTTCTCTTATTTAGGAAAAACATGTAAACCCAATACATTATAGTCTAGATACTCTATGCTAATATGTATCATTAAGTTACGAAAGAACATAGATTTAAGCAAGTTTTTCAAAGTGACGGCCTACTAAAAAGGTTCGTGAATTCGTACGGGACGGACGTGTTTTGAGTCGGTCTATTAAAACTGTGTTTTAGTCGAGTATACTTTCGAAAAAAAAATTATAAGTTTTACGTGCCACTTAAAATGGGTAATGATAGTGATGGTGAGAAATCAGAAAGACAAAAAAGACAAAATTTAGACAATACAAGTGTAAAAACAAGAAGTGCTTCGTTATCGTGTATAAATATTTCAAGACCAGAAATAAATAATTTTGTTAGTCCGGAAACCACAAAAAAAGGGTCGGATAAAAAAACTTATCTTGATAAGGTCGTCAAGCCTAATAAAATAACAACGAGTTGTACTAAATCTATACCAGATGTCTCAAAAACCCCGGAAAATCTAAACAATTGTACTAATGTTGACGATGTTTTTAAACCGAGAGCCAGTATTGGAAGAACTCCGCCCAAACAAAATGAGGTAACAGATAATGTAATAAACGATCAAGAACCTGAAATTACTGAGGTTACTACACAAAAAAGACAAAGATCAGAAACTAGCCCAGAAGTTCCTAATCGACAAAAAATTAGGAAGTCATCAAATAATTTATTAAGTAATGACTATTTCCTACAAGCCACAAGTAAAAATGAAAAATCTTTAGACCAGACAGAAACAAAAGAAACGTTGGATAATATGTTAAAATCACTAAAATATACTAACGAAATCGCAGAAAATGAAGAACTTAACTTAGCAGCAACAAAAAAGTATGGAAAAGAGTTACGAACAGCGACATTTAAAATTCAGACGCTACTCACAACCCTTGTATACAAAATTGGCCAGCTGGAAATTGAAAATCTTAATTTAGTACATCAAATATCTTTGAATAAGGAACCATTAAACCGTTCAAGGGCATCTGTAAAGGAAACATTACCAGTTACACAAGAATATTACATCTCAAATAGAAATACTGGAAATACGAAAACGTATAGTTCAATAACAAAAATAACAAAAACTAGTAACGAACCAAAGGATGAAGAAAAAAAGTGGGTCACACCTGAACAAACAGTAAAACATGAAATGATGGTAAGAATAAAAGATCAAGATGATGCAAAAAAAGTACTTAAGGAAATAAAACAAAACCTGAATAAAAATGGAAGTTTTAACGAAACGTTCAAAAACGTAAAACAGCTTCAAAATGGAGGTATAATACTGGAATGTCACAATGAAAAACAACAAAACAAATTAAAAGAAACCCTAAGTAAACATGAAAACTTCCAAGTCAAAGAATTACAGAATACTGATCCAATGTTGATGATTACAGGCATAGAAAAAGGATATGACCCCGAAAATTTTATCTCAGAGCTTGTTGAACAAAACCCTCAACTTTGGTGATGATGTAGGTAACAAAATTAAAGTTATAACAAGAAAGGAATGTCGAAATAACAGAAAAGAAAACTGGATACTGCAAACACAACCAGAAGTATTTAAATGGCTTATTAAAAATGATAATTTAAGTTTTGATTTAATGAAGGCATATATAAAAGAATATAATAACATAGCCATGTGTTTTAAATGCTGCTATTTTGATCATGTAGCAAAATATTGTAGAGGAGACTTATGATGTTACAAGTGTGGTGAACAACATGATTATAAACAATGCCCTGAAAGTAAACCCTTAAATTGCCCTAATTGCAAGCGATTAAACCTCAAAGAACGCACACACACAGCATGGGATCCAAAATGTCCGGCATATCAACAAAAATTGGAAAGAAATAGACAACAAACAAACTATGGCGCTAACAACAAAAATGGTGAACATTTTTTGTCCTAAATTCAGACCATCCAGATCAAGTAAAACCTAAAGAATTTCTTAAAAATAATAATGTCTTAAAAAAATATAGTGTTATACATCAAAACCTAAATTCAATTGGCAATAGTGTTGATCAGCTAAATCATTTGTTGGAAGAACACCAAGAGTGCAAAATTTTGTGCGTTACTGAACATTGGAAAACAAACGAACAGTTAAAGATGTTTAACATAAACAACTTTATTTTGGCGTCAAGCTTTTGCCGTGAAGAAGGATACGGAGGTTCATCAGTTTATTTACACAAGAGTGTAACATTCCAAAAAAGGACAAAAATTAATGCTGTTTCAGTTCAGGGTGAGTTTGAGTGTGCTAGTGTTGAGTGCAGTTTACAAGGACAACAATTTGTTGTAATATCAGTTTATAGACCACCGAAGGGAAGTTTAAATGTTTTTTGTAACAAAATTGAAAACATTATCTCACAGATTGTTCATGAAAATAAGCATATTTTAATAGCCGGTGATTTCAATGTAGAATTACTTGAACAAAACAAGGAAAAAACAGATTTTTTATCAGTACTTTCCTCCTTTCAACTACATCAAACTATTTTTGAGAATACTAGAATAACAAGCTTATCAAAAAGTTGTGTAGATAACATTTTTACAAACATACCAGAGTTCAATAGAAGTAGTTATATTTTGAATACAATTATATCGGACCACACTGCCCAAAAACTAATTTTTAATATAAAAAAAATAATACTAACAAATTTAAACCAGTGTATCAAAGGTTTTTATAGAGGAAAATAAAAAAAAGATTCATTCAAACTCTTAAAGACCAAGATTGGTCTGAAGTTTTTGGTGCAGAAAGATGTGATGTAGATAAACAGTGGTCTTTGTTTATGAAGTCTTTTATGCTTATTTTTTGTCAAAGTTTCGAGAGAAAACTAATTAATAGGAAAAAACAAAAGAACTGGTTGTATAAAGATAATGAAGAGGTTAAAATTTTGAGGAATAGACTGGATATGCTTCTAACTCTAAAAAGTATAGATGATACATATAAAGAAACATACAAGGCTGCTAAAAAGGAGTATGATGGTCTATTGGTCAAAATCAGATCTTAAAAGTATCAGAATAGAATAAGTACATCCGATAATAAAAATAAATGTATGTGGTCTATTCACAATGAGATTACTGGTAAGACAAAAACAGATAATACAATGATGACAGGCGATCCTAAAGATATATCAGATAAATACATTAACTTTTTATTAAATATTGTGCCAGAACTTTTAAAAAATAAAGATAAAATTAAGTGGGATACAAAAATAAAAAATAATAATAAATCAATGTATCTTAGACCAGTCAGTGAAAAAGAACTTTTGTAACTTTCAACAAAAATAAAAAATAAACATAGCAGTGGGGATGATGAGGTACCTACCAGCCTAATTAAATTTTTTATTCCTGTCATCATTAAAGTTGTCTGTTATATAATTAATAACTCTTTGCGAAAAGGTGTCTTTCCTAATCAATTAAAGCTAGCGCTCATAAAGCCTCTCTATAAAAAGGGAGATCCCGAGATACTAGATAATTATCGCCCAGTCAGCCTTCTTCCGGGTTTCTCAAAATTATTTGAACTTGTTATGTGTAATCGGTTGGTCGGGTTTGTAAAAGAATGCGGTCTTTTAACAGACAGTCAACATGGATATTGGGAAAAAAGATCAACTCATACCGCATTGTTTCAATTTACGAAAGCCATCTTGAGACATCTGGAGGAGGGAAGGTTGGCAATGGGAATATTTCTAGATTTGTCAAAAGCATATGATTGCCTGGATAGGGAATTACTGTTAAAAAAATAGAGTTGTATGGTATTAGAGGAAACGCATTAAAATGGCTAAGATCCTATTTAACAGAAAGAACTCAAAGGGTGATACTTAAAAATGAGGGCATTTCTTACAAATCTGAAATTTTAAAAAATACAGTTGGGGTTCCTCAAGGAAGTATTTTAGGCCCTATTTTATTTATTATTTATATAAATGACCTTAATCTAGAAATAGGTGATCCCAATATTGACCTAACATCTTTTGCAGACGACACTAATTTACTTGTAACAGGAAAAGAAATTCCTAAAGTGCTTAACGAGGCAAAGGATATATTCTTAAAAGTAAACGTGTGGTTCCAAAAAAATAGATTACTTGTAAATAAAGAAAAGACAAATATGCTTCTTTTTAAAACAAAATTAAATAAAAAAGAAAAACCTGATTACATAGAAATAGAACAATTTCAATATTTAATACAGGAAAAAACCAAATTTTTGGGTTTACATATTGACGAATTTCTGGATTGGTCAAGTCAAATTGAGTGTCTTTCTGCAAAACTTAATAGGGTCTGCTATTGTTTGCGTATAGTCTCAAAATATATTAATGAATATGCATTAAGAACATTGTATTTTGCAAACCTTGAGTCTTTGTTGAGGTGTGGAATTATTTTTTGGGGGGCTAATTAGGGAATTCAGCATATTTTTGTTATACAGAAGCGAATGCTACGTGCAATATATAAGATGCCTTTCTTAGAGTCATGTCGAAATATGTTTAAATCAAAGGGAATAATGACAGTTTATGGACTTTATATTTTTGTAAATATTATGTTTTTTTATAAAAATAGGGAAAAATTTGACACTATTTGCAATCATACATATAATACAAAAAAACAAATATAAAATTTGATATAAACTACCCTAAACATAGACTCGCATTGTTTGAGAAAAGTCCGTACTACATGGGTATAAAGTTATATAATAAATTAGGTACAGAAATAAAAAATTCTCTGAGTGAAAAAATGTGTAAAAGAAAAGTAAATACATTGCTTATAAACTTGGAACCTTATAGTATAAATGATTATTTAGATATGTAAGTTTTATTGATGGTGTAGTATATTTTTTCAGTGTGATTCTTTGTGCAAAATAATTGACGTCATTTCATTTCATGTTTATTTGTATTTGTTATAAGTGAATGTGATTTGAAATAAATTTTATTAAATAAAAAAATAAATAAATAAAATACTTTAAAAAACAAAGCGTTGGTTTTAGACCCAAAAAGGCTAAAGTCTTTTAAAAAGAAGAAATATCAAAAGTCATGGATGAAGCGCCAGATGATACTTATTTACATATAAAAGTGACTACGATTTTTGGCTTAGCGGGCGCTTGTCGTAGAGAGGAGTTAACAAAAATATGTCTGGAACATATTGAAGACCAAGGAAATTTAGTATTGATACACATCCCAGATTCAAAAAAATCACAGCTCTAGAAGCTTTGTCATTTCTGGAGATGCCGAAAATGGAAAATTTTTTGTATGTCAGTTTAAGCCGACAACACCACATAGGCTATTTTTTGTGAACTATAAACACGGAGTGTGTACAGTACAATGTATCGGCATTAATACCTTCGAAAAAATGCCATCGGAAATAGCGGCCTATCTCAAACTTCCTAACCCGGAATTGTATACTGGGCATAGCTTTCGACGGTCCTCTGCAACATTTCTCGCAAACTCCGGAGAACAAATATCCAACATTAAACGTCTTGGAGGCTGGAAGTCTACATCAATCGCTGAAGGATACCTCGAGATTTCAACAAATTTTAGAAACGATATTTCAAACAAAATACTCAATTTTACAAATCTTTCAATGTAGTAAACCTCTTGGTTTAAGAAACTACTTCCATAGTTGCAAAAGATTGGCTCAACATAAACCCAACGCCGCTGCCGTCAACGTTTTCTACAGAAAAGCAACTCGCGTCAGCAATAAATTTGCAAAACGCGACTAATTGCACTTTACTATAAATGTTAACAATAATAATTAGTGTATAAATTTCTTCGTTAATAAATAATATTTTAATCGTAAAAATGGTTTTTCCTCTCGCTTGTAGAAAAAATATTGTTCCTAACACTTGCGAAAAGTAACTTTCCGCACTTGTTAGAAAATTAACAAGAAAAAATATATGAAAAAGAATTAAGAGGTCTGTCAGGGCCGCACCTGTCGTGTGGAAAATAAAATGGGGTTAGGATTTCTAAAACGCCGAAAATAATTTTAGGCCACTACTTAATGGCAGGGTGGCTTTCTCTTTGGACCCGTAAGTTGTAACTTCCAAAGTACGTGTTAACTTTTCAAATGACAAAACCAAAGTAAAAATAAATCGGAAAGAAAACAAACCATCTTTCCCGTGGTCATACATCATTATTTTGTGCCAAAGAGATTTATTAAATTTTTTTACTAAAAAACCTTAATCAAATATCTCAGTGTAAACAACCATTTTTAGGATACAGGAGTTAAAAAATAATCTATGGGCGATTCTACTTTAAGCTAATATACAATTTTCTAATTAGCTGATAAATTTGTTTGTAGAATGGGTACCTATATTTATTTAATAGTAGTAAAATATTATTGGAGGACATTTTCTGCTGATTTTTTTTTAAGCGTTTGAAAACTAATTGAGCAAGTTTCTTTTATTTTCTATTTTCTTTAATAACCCGTTTAAATATTTAAATTATTTTTGTGTCAATTATATAATTCAAAATGTACAAGTTGTGTTTTAAAAATATAGCTCGCTGGTTTTTTGCCCGCGGCTTCACCACAGTTTGTGATTTGAAGTTATGGAGTTCTTTTAATGTGGGGAATATAGGTCTAAATGCCTAGTTGAATTGTTTCGGTCATTTTTTACATATTTCGGAAGGATCGTGAGTAGAAAAGCGGGTAGGATCCCAAGGGTAGGTGGCAAGGAAGTCTATTAGACCATCCCAGTCAGCGGAGTTGTAGTGCCAGACGGTTCGTGGCGGTATGCGTTCAGTTGCCTCAGAATGTGTTGAGTATGATACTGTGACCAAACCATGTTAAGAGCAACCAAGGGGAGCAGCTACTGATGCTTGGTAAAGTTCGGGGGTAAAAGTAAGAAAGAGATCTAGGGGTTAGAATTATGGGTGAAAACCCTAGGAAAGTAGGTAGATTTCATATTTAAATTGGTAAGCGAGTTTCTGATTGCAAAATTTTCGGCTGCTCTGCCTTGTGTATCAGTTTTTGAAAAACCTAGCCAGTCCTTATTATGAACTTTAACTTTCCCGAAGACGATTATTTCGGCCAATGGAAACCGGAAAATAATATTGACGATCTTTATTGAAAGGAAATCAAAGGACTCGGTGTAGGAATTGTTAGACGGGGACCAGTATATACAGAAGATGAATTTGGTAAAAGATCTAAATGTAAGTTTAACCCAAAGAATATCAGGCCTACCCGATTCAAGGTTAGAAACCCTAGTACAAGCCAGGGGTCGAAAAGATGAAATCAGTTCATAACCTGGGAAAAGGAGATGGTTGGTTGATGTTTGGGGACTTATTTGGGTTTCGGTAAGAAATAGTATGTGGGGTGTGGAAGATTGAAGATAATGGTGAACAGAGTTCACGTTGGAGTTAAGCCCACATATAATTGTGAATGATATCAGACTTTTCGATGGTAGCCCCCCAAATGTACCCCTCGCCCAGAGGTCTAAATGGAGGGGTATTTTAGCTCCGGAATACTTTACTTTCGGGTGTGCCATCATCATTATTATCATTATTTCCAAATTTTATTATAGTGGAAAAAAAGAAAGAGAAAGAAAAAGAAAGAAAGGGAAGAAGGAAAACCAAAAGGAAAAAAAAGAAGAGGAAGAAGGAAAACTGACTCACCGCCCAGAGCTCGAAACGTCCTATAGGATCTATAAGACCCAAAAGACTTCACGAGTTCTGTAAAGGGCAAGTGGGGTGGTACCGCCTCGGGCGAGGAGAAGCTCCTCTACCACCTAGCAAATTGAACTTTTCAACTTATTCAAATTTTTAACTACAAAATATTCTTTAAAAATCGAACTTACATAATAAAACTCTGTCTAGGTGCTAAAATACTATTGTGATTCTCTAGATTTAATGACCGCACTTGTGTTTTTAGTTTTGTTATTTCTTGGTAGTCCGGAGGGTGTTGGACAGGGAGAAAAAGAAAATCCTAATAGGTTTCGCTGTTCACGGGGTTGATCTTGATTCGTAGTTGTCATAATAGGGGTCACTAACATCCGAATATTCATGGCAAGGATAACCACTAGTGTATATGTGATGAGTTCTTTGTAGAATGATCTGGAAATCAGGTCTCTTGTTTGCCATGGAAGGGTGATATCGAAATGACTTATTTATTTAATATAGCCTGAATTGGAATTTTGATTATTAAGTGATTGAGTCTAATATTCTGGTGGTTGGGGGTATCTATTGGAATATTTATGGATGTTTATTTATTGCATTTAATAAGTTGGTCTTTAAAAACTACTAGGATTTGAAAAAAAAATGTGCCCACACTTAAAGCACTTAATAGGTTGAGGGGTTAGTTTTTTAAAGAAGTATTTTTAAATACAAAATATTCTTCAAAAATCAAACTAACATTATAAAACTTTGTTAATAAATTATTTAAAATTTTTATAAGGTAATTGCTTTAAAATATCGAGGCCTTATATTAAATGGATAAGCCCGGGTCCAGCCAAAACGAGTGTAGCAGCTTACTTAAATGTACACCATTAGGCCAGAACTTGACAGTGAACAGCACTTAAATATACCAATCAACAAGTTAACATTAATGCGCCACTGTCAAGAAACCCTAAATCAATCAATCTCAGTCCTACAGGTTAAGATGTTTATGTGCGCCATGTAGGTGTATTACGCAGACATATTCAGAAGTTTATTACAACAACAACCTCATTAAATTTTTTCTCCCATTAGTTCAAGGATATGAGAAATTCGAATGAGCAGTTTTGTCAATTCCAAGTAGGTGACGTACAGCAAGACTGGGAAGGTAATTTTAAAAAGGAAACACAGCATTTTTACCCAAACTGCAACATAATAAATGAGTTAATTAATTCTTGAGATTTATTCTACAACATAATAACAAAAGGTAGACTTTCTTTGATCCTCCTTTTCATTCGGGAGCACTTAAGCCATAAAGATTTAACTTAAGGAAAAGTATATTTTTACTTTTTTAATTACCCAACAGTACAGGTACACATACGTATTGAATATTATATTTATATAATGTTAGGCTGCAATTTTTAAAATCCAATTTTAAAATTGGATATACAAACCTTTTTCTATACACTTAAGCTTTAAGTTCTAAACGTAAGAGACCGCTTGTCAATAAAACACCAACAATATAGGACACAAAGATAGGGTTCATTCTTGCAATGTATCCTGGAGGACTACGCTTTAAAACTAGAAAAATACGATTATGTACTTTGCAAAGATATATTTTTTATGTATTCTATTTTAAAATTAACTTATGGAAGTAAAAAGTCTACTTTAATATATTTATTATTTTAGGACATACATGAAGTTGAAGCCTTGCTACAAAATGTTGTTTTGGACTACGAGGTTCCATTCGATAAGTTTACCCACACGGATTTTCTTTTTGCCAAAAATGCTTCAAAACTGGTATATGAACCAACTTATCAACTATTTAAAAAATACGATGAAGGAAAATTATTTACCTAAAACAATATTTATAAAAACCATTTGTTAGGTAAGTGGTTTCCAAATTGAAAAAATTAAGAAACTAAAATGTTTACTTGTTTTATTTGCGCCCCTCCCCTCTCTCAAATTAACCATTACTCTTTGAAGTAATACTATTAAAGGCCAGAAAAAATTGGTAATTTAAAAAAATATTATTTAAAAAATATTTCAAAATGTAAAGTGAGGAGAAAAAGCAACTTAACAGACCTATAATGATTGATATGACGTGAAAATGCAGAGACGTATTAAAAAACACCCCAAATTATTACATTCAAATTTAATTTTTTAGGTCATGACAAATTTGTTAGATTATATTAGACATGCGTCAACACTGTCAAGAAGCTCGCCAGCGGGGTTTCTCTAGACGCGAGTAATATTTTAAACTTTTCAAAAAACAACTTTTTCTCATTAGAACAATTTTTTCTCTATATATTAAGTATTAACGGTTTTACGAATTTGGGTTTATCCGAAACTATTATTAATAAGTATTTTTAAAATTATGACTATATAACTATTTAGTTCTTTTATTGTATTTTTAAAACTATTTATTCTTTTAGAAGCAAGATATATCATATACTTTTTATAATTAGAATTTACGCATCATAGAATAAAATTATACGAGTATGTGTTAATGTTAATAGTTATAGAACCTCAGACTGAAACTAATAAGAGAATGCCAGAATGCGAAATATATAATTAAATTATAATTATTATCACTTATCCCTAAAAGTATTTTCCAAAACTTTACCCGAAAAATATATCTAAAGTTTACATGCATTCAATCCTAAAACCTGCTAGGACGTCCCAAATTTATATATGTAATACTTGATTTAAATTCAAGAACCTTATACTAGGAAATATTTTAAAAGATACTTTTTGTCTTTTATTGCATTGTTGACGCTCATTCAAAATCATCGATGATTAATGGTACTTTGCAGCCCTTGTTAATGTCATATTCGTGCTCAGCGACCACAAAAAACCCCCGAGTAAAGAAGTTGGGCTGACAGTAGGAGGATTTCTCGTAAAACTCCAGAAGATGACGTTTACATCTTTTATAGCGAGCACCAGGTACTTTGTAGGCTCTTGTCAATGTCACATTCGTGTTCAGCGACCACAAAAACCCCCCAAGTAACAAAATTGGGCTGATATTAGGAGGATTTTTCGTAAAACTCCAAAAGATGAAGTTTACATCATTTTTAACGCGCACCAGATACTCCGCAGGCTGTTGTCCATGTCATATTCGTGTTAAGCGACCTCGAAAACACCTAAGTCTTTATCTGGGCCTACGTAACAAAATGGGGCTAATATTAGAAGGATTTGTAGCAAAACTCGAAAAGACGACGTTTACACCATCCTTAGTGCGAACCAGGTACTCCGTAGGCCCTTGCCAATATCATATTCGTTTTTAGCGACCTTAAAACCTTACGTAAAAAATTCGGGCTTATTTCCTTCATTATTTTCCTAATTCGGTTTGTTTTCTTTGGGATACTCGCCGTTCTACTTTTTGGAAAATGGAACCTCTTCGGTCCAGGTCCCGGGATATAACGAACTGACCCTGTTTAGCCCTATTAATCCCTATGAACTTGCAGATCGCCTGCAACAAAAAAGAAGAAAACCCCCCCCAAAAACCCCAAAAAATCTTCTTCTTTTTTGTTGCAGATCTGCAAGTTCATAGGGGTAAATAGGGCTGAACAGGGTCAGTTCGTAATACCCGGACCTGAACCGAAGAGGTCCCATTTTCCAAAAAGTAGAAAGGCAAGTATATCAAAGAAAACAAACCAAAACATGAATATGCCACAAAACTATAGAACTTATTTATTATTTACCTTGTTATAATTTTTTTATAATTGCAAACTTTAAAATGCATTTCGTAAATGCATTTTTTTAATGCACAAAGGTTGTTTTTTATTTCCCATTAATTAAATTTGTTCACAAAATTGATAGACGTTTCCTGGACTAAAATGCATTTTTCCGGCATTAACTTACCAATAAAGGATATGCCATCACATTATCTGCAACACGTGGCTTAATAACGGTCGCGTGACCAAATCGCGTATTTTCGATACTTTTTTGCCAATGCTTTACTAATAAGGAGTACTGGCAAGGCCATTAAATAAAATGTACATAACCGGCAAAAAAAATTTAATACGGGAACATACGCCTATGACTGTCTAGTCTCGTAATAAACAGACATAGACAAAAATCTTTTAGTAAGTAAATATTATAGTTAAATATTTAAAAACAAAGATAATTACAATAAGAATTAAAAGAATGCCAAATATATAGCTCTCCTTGAAAGCTCAATTACGTAAGAAAAATGTTTTAGATATAAACTCAATAATTTTTATACTGGTCGGCTCATAAGTATTTACCTAATCTTTTCAAGTAGCTATTATTTTACAAAGGAGCCATTAAAATATTTAATTGTAATAAATAAAACAGTTTTTCATATTTCAGATACTACACATTTCTAAAATATTTTATATTTGATAAACCAGTTTGACGATGGGGTAAACTTAGACTGCCATATGGAAATAATTTAAGAGATTATTAAAATACAACTTACTGTAATAGTAAATTTACTGGGAATAGGAAAAGGTTACTTACTTTGTATATTTTAATTTTAATACAGTATTTGTTATATCTGATTGAATTTTAAAATTTAATAATTTTTTAGAAAAAATAGCTGATATCAGTTGTAAACAGACGATATGTTTTAAATTTAACTTAAAAATGTATATTAATAGTAGTTTAAAAGCAAAACTTTAACAAAATTAAAATTAATAAACTATTATTATAAACTCCGCGTCCGTAGTTATACAAGAGTCTAATACGAACGCAAAATATTTGTTAATCTGGCTTTAAACGAATTATATATGGACGGTGTTATGCAACAACCGTTTAAGCCACAATTGGGAGGTTTCGAGATAATTAGCATAAAAGATTAAACAAATTTACAAAATTCAGATTTCCACGCAGGCGATTTATTTTTATTGTTTCTAAGAGAAAATGTACTACAAAACTATAAATATGAAAATGAACAAAGAAAAATATTAATTTTTCCCAAAAAAACTTTTGTTAAAGAGGGTTAGGCGGTTTACGCGAAACTTAAAAACAAAGAAAGTAGTTTTGCAACAAATTTTACTTAAGGTAACATAAACTAAGAAAAACTTTCTTAAAATTAAGCGTCCTTATTTCTCTATCTCAAAATCTAAGCTGGATCCGATTCCTTCAATATCTACTTTAAATTCTTAAACCTTAGCAGATCTAAGAAAAGCAAAAATGGTTTTGCATCTTGCGGAACCAGTTTAAGAATTTCTTTTAAGTCTTTCATCTTCTCGGCTGACAGTGCTTTTCCCTGTGGCCACAGGATAGGCAGTTCTATTTGTTTTAAGACAGGCTTTCGTCCTTTTCCTGCCTTTTCAATGGAAATCTCGCTATACTCTGGATCTGTGACGTGTTTTTTCATAAATAGCTTGGTGGAATGATCTTTTTTTAAAAATATTTCATGGGTTTTCAGCCAGCTTATATTTTCTTTATTAACATCGGATTTTCGGTTTGTTATTGCTTTTTCCAAATTGCTCACTGATATCATGTCTGCACTTGTCATTTGGTTAACAATAAACCTATTTTTTTCTGCGGCAAGACCTCATTACATCTAAGTAGTCATGAACACTGTTTAATCTTTGTTGAGTTTTCAAAGCACACTCGACGTCACCAAAATGACTCATTTTAAATGAGAGTCATTAGGTAAAAAACTGTGACCCGAAAGCAGAAATTTTAAAGGAATTGACTCAAGCGAAAAATGATTTTGCAGGACGTGGATGAGAATCAAAACCAATTTTATGCTTCGGTTCTGGCCTCCACAGGGATCGGACCACAAAATTAACTTTTTTATGGGCGCTTTCACATTATCATTCACGAATTTACGTAAGCAGGAACCAACTTCCTGGGTGCCTCTCCCTGCTTCATGCTTTAACCAAACATTAAAGATTCCTTTCTGTGAACTTCCAACAAAGATACCAAGATTGTACAAGTTCAGTTGTCTCTTATAATAAACGATTCCAGTAGGTAACTTTGGAATAGGATGGGTTTTTTGTAAATCGAAAGTCAATGTTTCCACTGTTTCGTCCTCTTGTGCTGCTTATTGTATATCAGCTTTTATTTAAGCTCGTAATTCCTCTGCAACCTGCAAATGTTCTAAATGAACTCTTTCCAACTCTTGTTTGGCCGGATCTTCAGCAGATTTCAATTGTGCTGCAAACGTGTTGCACATTTGACATGTGTCTTTGTGTGGTGCCTTAAACTTGAGGTTCAATTCAGAATAAAATACATTTTTGTATTTTGACAAACTTACTGGACTATCAGTTTGCTCTTTATACAGGCAGTACATTTTAGGCAAATTGAGATCAGGATTAAGGAACTTTGCCTCTGTTTGTGACCGACAATAATGAGATATGTATGTAGGAAAAGACAAAATATGATTAACTACTTCTTAAAGCGAGTTTGGTCAATTGCATTTCTACTCCCACTATTCATTTCTCTTTTATTTTTTATGATGTTATTTTGTATTTGATCCAGTGCCACGCGAACTCGGTTTTGATAAATTTGCAAAGTGTTAAGCAAAGTTTCTTTGCAAACCTGATAATTTTCTATAAAGTACATGCTTGACTTTGACCTCTGTGTAGCTTCTTTTTTTTTATCAAATTCTTTCACGCATTTATTTAAAAGTGCACATCGCCCTTCAAAGCTGCCAATTCCCCAAAATTGATCAAATATTTTTTTCTTTTATCAATATCAACGAAATCCGTACATTTTTTTGGCATTTACAGGAATACCCTTCATTGAAATGTTTTTTTTACTATAACTTTATTTCTTGACGAAATTTATTTCTTATTCGTGTTAGCAAATTTTTTTCTATCTATTCTGGACTGGCCGTCATGCTTTCTTTTTCTTCCACGCCGTTTTCTTCCTTTAGTTTTTTGTACGGCCTTGCCTTCCTGTGCATTCACTCTAGCTTTTGAATAATCCAGTTCTTCTGAGGTATCACTTTCTTGTAAAGGGTGCTTCAAATCAGGAATAAACTCACTTCCCGAAGATTCAAAAGGCTCTTCTGGATCTTCGCTTGTATAGTCAACTGTCTGTGGTGGCTCCTGTTCTGACAGACAAATGGTATTATCGTCATTCTCGGTAACTTGATCAAACTTGTCGATGGCACTTCCAGCAAATTTTACAGTGTAAAAGCAATAAGGTGAATTATCATCCAGTTCTGATTAAACTTGACGAATTATTTTCATTCAGTTGAAATTGAGCTTCACTTGAACATTGAGGTGAATTTTCATTAGGTTCACAGTGTAGAATGTGGGATCCTGTTGCTATGTTACTTGAATGGTAAACAGTTTTACCCAGGTCATTGTTTTTAATTACTAGGTTGACTAGCCTCTTGCCTCTTGACAACATTCTGTTAAAAAACGTTGGATTTACAATAGCAAATTTTGCAACAACCGGTTAATCCACAAAAAGAAATTTAAATAGGTAATTATGTATTTATTTCCCAAAACTACAATTCAGCCGTCACTACAACAGATCAAATGAAACGTGTACTGTATACTGCAGCTCATAATAACGTCAACAGAAAGAATTAATAATTGTTATTAATGATTTTAATTAAATATATGAAACTTGACTAATACCGTACCCACAAATGTTTTTCACTTACCCTATTAATTTATAGCAGCAAACACCTTTAATCAGTTACAATAAAATAATTTACAAAAATATAGTTAAACCAAGCACAAAACGGAAACAACAACAACTGTTGTTACTGATTTCTATAATATGTTCGTCCAGTGACATTACTAACTTAAAAGTTCTGAAGGCGAACTCTGTAACACCATAGAGAAGAAATTTCCTGTCTTTAATAGAAAATCTTTTTAAACCCGACTCCGTTAGTTTTCTCGGCTATTATCGGATTTCCGAGTGGTTAGTTCGAAGTATAGAAATAGAAAGACCAGCCAGGGTCTTACTACGGTTTGTTCTCTTTCTATTCCATGAAAATGTACATAAGTTTATAGACCTGGAGCCGAGAGGGTTTTTGCATGTATCATAGGCCCCACGTCGAGGCTTTGGGGGCTGATAGACAACCTTATTCCCCACTTTGAATTCCCGGTATGGCGTCCCTAAAGTGTAGCTTTTAGGAAGGGTGAATTTTCAAACGTGTAAGTAATATCCATGCCCTTGGATCATAGGCCCCACTTTGATTATTGATTTATGTCGTTAAGGTCCGCCATACTGACCGAAAGGTGTAATTTTTCCACTGTAGACATAGACTATGGGCCCCACGCTGTTGTTTAGTGATCTTTGTGAACAATAAACTGTAGAACAAAGAATTTAAAACGCTATACCGCTGGGGCATCGCCAAGTGGCCGCCATAATGGGGCAAACATGTCATTTTAGCAATGAACGCTCCATTATGGCGGTCACTTGGCGATTTTCCAGAGGTATGGCGTTTTGAAATCTTTGTTCTACAGTTTATTGTTAACAATGATTACGAGACAACAGAGTGGGGCCCATGCTCCATGTTCACAGTGGAAAAATTACACCTTTCGGTCAGTATGGCTGACCTTAAGTGACGCCATATTGGTATGGCATATTGGGTTCGCGGACTTTAACGACCTTCTTGACGACATAAATCAATAATCAAAGTGGGGAATATGATCCACGGGCATGGATATTACTTACACGTTTGAAAATTCACCCCTACTAAAAGCTACACCTTAGGGATGCCATACCGGGAATTCAAAGTGGGAAATAACGTTGTCTAACAGTCCCCAAAGCCTTGAAGTGGGGCCTATGATATATGCAAAAACCCTCTCGGCTCCAGGTCTATTATCTCTGCCATTGCTTTACTTATTTTTTCATTAAATCATAAACTTTTAAAGTGATCCTTACCTGCAAATTTTCGTTAACTTATGTGTTTATTTTTCAAGACATATTACCTTAATTTGAATTTTATGTAATTACCTAGAGTGTTGTAAAGTTTATCTTTAAATAAATTAATTAAATTATTAATGTTTGGTGATTGTGATCTGTGGCTTGAAGATTATAAAATGGACCCAATTTTTATGCATTTTGTAGAAGAGCGCAAATTTGAGGTCACAAAAAAATCTTGTCTTAAATCCTATCAGTGTTTTAATAGTACTTTAACTAAAAATTTGTGTACATATCTTTAAATATATTTGGACATTGCACTTTAAAATAAAGCATTTATATTTTTTTTACGTTTTTTATTCTTCTCCAAAATTTCCTCACATTTCTTTTAAATGTTTTAGAATTTTTTAGCCAAGTTTCCATTTTGGAAAATAATCTAAGCACCTTTTTAATTTTCCTTAAAACTGTACTAATAGTTTGCCTGTATATTTTCCTACCAAATTTTACATTTCTTAATAAAATTTTAAAAAATTATTTGGAGCCTATAACTACATTGCGCCAAAAAAGTATTGCATCACCTCTCTTTTTTACATAAGACTAAGTGAAAACATGTTCTAGCGCAAATATTCATATCTCCTTTAAAAAAGGAGCTATCAAGATAAACAAAAAGTTAAAATGTTAAAAAAGAGCAAGGTTTCAAGGTATTGGTATTAAAAAAAATGCCACTATCGGTTAATATTTCCATAGATTGTGCATTTTTTCTTGTTGAATAATATACTATATTTCCCTTACCGAAATTCAACGAGCCACTTAGAGAAACTGATACAGAGTACCAATTAGTGATAGAAAAAAAGCATCTTTCTAACTTATTTCTTATTTCTTGTCTATTTTTATCTCTAATAAATTACAGAGTTCGCCTGCTGGTTAGTTTTGGTTATTAGCCAGATTTAATGTAACTTCGCCGCTCGGTTGTGTGTTCCAAACTATATTTGCAGCAGTTAGTTATATTAAAAGTCAAATAATATACAGGATATGGCAAAAAAATTAAGAAGGAGGATCTTTAGAAGCTAAGTATCCTTATTTAAAAAAAATAAATAAAAAAGTTATCAGAGTTAAAAGCTTAGCCTAAATATAAAGTCATATGGCCTCCTATTCGAATTTTTATACTTTATTTTGCGATTTAAAAACTGTAGTCTAGAATCCAGAGTCTGCGGCAAGAGATTTTCTGATACAAAGCACCCAGATGCAAGATCATTTTAAAGATTGATGGAGAAATTGGACACGACTAGGGCAGTAAGTATCAAAAGCATGATAGAGTAAAGCCTGTGGCAAAGAAAATGAGTTTAATGCTATTGCAGCTGTTTTAAAAGAAGTACAGTAAGCGTAAGTGATTTGTGTCCATTATGGCGGTCACTTGGCGATTTTCCAGAGGTATGGCGTTTTGAAATCTTTGTTCTGCAGTTTATTGTTAACAATGATTACGAGACAACAGCGTGGGGCCCATGCTCCATGTTCACAGTGGAAAAATTACATTTGTTGGACATATGTCAAACTTTTGTTAAGAACATTTTAAAGAAGTATAGGTTCCATCAATATTAGGTGCTACTAAATCAGGCACTTTAAAAGCAATATTTTAAAAATAGGATACATTTTTGCAATTGGGGTCTTGCGCGTGTTGCCAGAAAAATGCATTTACGATAATGACATCCATTATTAAATCAGTGTTGGCAAAAATATGCATTTAAGATGATGACATTAATTTATCTGTTTTTTCTAACGGCAATATTATACATTTTTACTACCCGCTAGGGAACCTAATAGATAATGCACATGCTTTACCAATATGTACAGGGTGTGTCATGGAAAATGATCCATTATTCTTTTGGAAAAATAGGAAGGAATACAACAAAAGTTAATTGCAAAAGTTGCTTAATAAAATGTATTTTTTTCGTATTTTCATGTATACAGGTATGTTTATTTTGCCATACACATACAGAATGTAAAAGAAAAAAAAATCAGAATTGGGATTTTTAAAATTTTTTAATCGGGTTTTTATATTTAAATAAAACTTGTCACAGTTATAACATTGGCCTAAATAGACCTTCTGATTATAAACTTTTGTTACTATTATGGACCAGGGGAGTAGCTTCTGGCTATTTTATTTATTTTTTAAGCAATATTTGGTCATACCTTTTTTGGTTTGCAAAATTAATAATTTGGTACATGATTCTTATTGCCTGCCCGACTTTACATAAAAGGTGCTCTTGAATTAACTCGATATTTTAATTTTAAACTTGCATGGTACGTACGTAGTTAAACTAATAACAATACTAATTTTTGGAAAGAATCCATAAAAGAAGGTTTAAACGCATGGATTTAAGCAAGGGTGGATGGTTTTAGACACTTTTTGTTTTCCGTGCCATGGATGTTTAAATTTAAAATATCTCGAAAAACGTTAAGTCTATTAAATTAAGCCAAGAGCACTTTTTTATGTAAAACAAAGCAGACAATGAAAATCATGTACATGTACACAATTATCAAAAGTATTAATACCAAAAAAGTTACGACAACCAATATGCAAAAAAGCAAATGGTAAAAAATAGTGTAACTGAATGTGAATAGAGAAAATGGCTAATCGAGAAGGCATTCAAGTAAGTAGAGATCGAACGCTGTTAGAATAACACCGAAACGTCACGGTTTTATTCGGATTTGCCATATGAGACCGTGACGTATCGGTGTCTTTCTTACAGCATTCGATCTCTAAAGTAAAGGGAGTCCATTACATCTTTTGGAAACACGATTTTAACATTTTCAATATTTTTACATAAAAGTAGACGTTCCTAACAGTAATTTAAGTGAAAAATGTGGGTTTTGCAAAATAAATTTCTTTTAACCTTACTTCTAGGTACATCAAATTAATTATGACATTAAAGTGCAACATTTAAAGCAGTGAATAGAACAAAGAAATAAGAGTGCTAATATCACTATTTAAACTTATTTTGTTTGTATTTCAAGACTATTGATGTCCATATATTTTGTTTTCTGGAGCTAAATTAATGCAAAAATGTGTTTTTAACAAAGAAATTATAAAAATTTTTAAGTGTTCAGTGTTTCGAAAGGATGTGATATACCATTAAATTGTTTTAAGAATTTTTTCTTTATATGTAGGTGTTTTTCTTGGTGGTTTCACACCCAAGAAATACTGTTGTTAAAAAAGCTAGTAAATTTCGGGAATTACAGTTTGTAACGATGCACATCTAACACGAAGTTTTGGTTTTCTTTGGTTTTTCCATTTAAATATATTATTTCTTGCGTAAATAGAAAAAAACTTTTAATGGATAAATTTTTTTGCATAACTATATGGGGCGTACTCAAAAAATATTTATTTATTCATTTAGATTTTTATTTATAAAATAAGCCGCCTGCCTAATTAAAGTATTAAAATTATTTTAATAAAAAATATTTCTGAATAGGTAACAAATAATAATTTTATTGACATTAAACCTAATAAAAAATAAGATTCATTTTAACTTCTATTTAATATTATAAAGTATTTTTTTCGTTACTTAAGTTTTTTTTAAGAGTTTTATTGAATAGCTTTAATATTTTATGGTTCATTTGTTACTCTATGGAAATGCATACATTTATGTAAAAATTTTTTGAATGTGAATTTAGCTGTGAGTGAGCAATTTAATTTTTAAAACGTATTTCTATCAAAAACTTGTTGACCAAAACTAACCACAACTAACCACATCAGATCTTATGATTTCCAAAGAACAGTAATATGTTACATTTTAAGTATATTTGATAAAGAATTTCTTATGTCAGATGTTTCATCTTTTTTCTTTCTGTCACATGGTCACTATCGTACGATTGGCCTAAGCATTAGCCAGCCAGTTTATTAAATGTTGTAACAAACGTTACGGCTGAATATCATTCAGACCGCTAGTTAAACGGCGCTGTTTAGTAAAGAGGCTAGGCTGTTAATAAAACGGCTAATTAAGGGCGGCCGTACACGAGCGACATTTTGCAGTCATACCGACCACAATTCTGCGGTCGCGTCACGGCGAACTGCAGCTCATCGTAGGAATAACAGTGTATGCGTATGAACTGCAGATGCCCACTTCGACTGCAGCTCGACTCCCATGTATGGCATACACTGTTATTCCTACGATGAGCTGCAGTTTGCCGAGATCGTATCGTATCACTTTTGTTTTCTTTCAAATTGATTTCTTAAAAAGAAAATACAAACAATAATCTCATTTTTAATGAAACCAGAAATTGTTTTTTTTAGTAAAAACACAACAAAAAGGCATGAACTATTCTGGATTTATTAAACTTAGTAAAAAATGCAAAAAAAAGGAAAACGTAAAGCATTATGTGTGCAGCTTATTTTAATTTTGGATTAATAAATGGGCTGCCCCAAAAAGGAAAAAAATGTTGCGCTTTAATAAATATAGAGAATTAATTAAAAATATGTTTAAAAAAACAGTTTTGGGACGCCGATATTAAAAAAGACATTTTTAAAGAAAAACTGAATTAATCTTTAAATTGACATAATGTGACATCAGCGCCTCTTTTATCGAATTACCTAACTAAGGAATATAATTAACATTTTATTGCAAAGTACTTTTTCATGTTACTTCGTATACAAATCTATTACTCTTTAGTTTAAAAGTGCATGCAAGTAAACAAAGAAAATTATTTTGAACATTTTCTTTTAAAATTTAGCATTGTTAAGTAAGCTTACCAAAAACCATATTTTCACCAATAATATGGCCTAGTAGTAAAAGTTACACCTGCGAGAATTTCAATTTTTATGATAAAACCTTTTGCATATTTTAGATAATATGGGTTTTTGAGCTACATATGTTATGTAGTTTAATCTTTTAGTCAGAGTAAATCTGTAATTCACCGTTAAATGATTTTGGAAAGACATGAATCGAGATAAAAAATTTTGCATTCTCTTTAGAAACAGATCAACTACAAAGTGTCGAAAAGGGATATTGGATACTACGAAAAGGGGTGTTTTTTACCCCATTTTTTTACCCCATTAACCCCCCAAGCATAAAATTATTAAAAACACGTTTTTGGGCCACTGAATTCGACTATAATATTAAAAATTACATTTGAGGTGTAAGAAAGACCAAATTCACCCTTTTTTATCCCCTGCACCCTTAAAACATACATTTCGCTAAAAAAAAGTTTTTCTTTTCCATTTTCAATGGTACATAATAATATAGGTTTTTGGGCCACTGAATTCAAATATGATATTAGAAATTACGTTTGAGGGCTTAGACAGGCTTAATTCACCTTTTTTTACCTCCCACACCCCTAAAACATACATTTCGCTAAGAAATTAAGAAACTCGCATTTAATAAAAAAATCGCTTTTTAATTTTTTTGGAAGCCACATTAATATATATTAAAAAAAATAAAAACAAATTCGTATTTTACGGGAGATTTAATCCAACCCCTTGTATATCCTTTCTGAGGTGAGATTTAAATTCAATGACCCAATAAACCTACATCATCCCTTCAAATTAAAGAAACAAATGATAAGTTGAAAAAACTATGTATATAGGATAAAAGGCATTAAAATAGGGGTAATAACCAATACTTACTAAAACTAACCAAAACAAACCCCTTTTATCATTATTTCTGGTATTAGATTTGAATTCAGTGGCTCAAAAGCCTATGTACCATTAAAAATAGGGAAAAACTTTTTTTTAGCAAAAGATATGTTTCAGGGGTGTAGAAGGTAAGAAGGGGTACATTAAGCCCTTCTAAACTTACAAATGTAATTTCTAATATCATATTCGAATTCAGTGGCCCAAAAGACCCTATATGTACCTTAAAAATGAAGAAAAAGTTTTTTTGTATGTTTTAGGGGTGTAGGAGGCAAAAAAGGGTGAATTGAATCTTTGAATCTTCGATATTTAAATAGCTCTTTTAATTACTTTTTAATAATGTCCCACTTGCCACCAAACAGTTTGAATTTTTTTTAAATATTTTTTAGCAAGATCTTTGGCAACGCCGGCCCACGCCTCATCAATGCCCTTTGTGTCAATTTCCTTTATAAAGGTATGACATAAATGTATATTTTGCAAACAAAAGCGATAATATATCAAAAAATATTTTTTATGTTTTAGTAAAAAATATTTAGACAAAACCAAATCTAAACAATCTTAAAAAAAAAAACAAAGATAGTAAGTCGATAATATGAAAATTATGTTGTCACGTCAATACGTCGGGGCAAATTCGACGCGTGACAATTCACGCGGTCAATTCGACGTACGACAATTCGTCGCATCGCCATTTGACGCAGCAGAATTCGACGCTGATAATGAGAAATATTGTTGTGATATTCAGAAATGTCGTTGTAAAATTTGTGCCCCAAGATCGGAAACACCCTGTATAGTATTCAGCAATATCTATCAACGATTAAATAATATACATAAAGTTCCATTTCAAAAAACAAACGATATTACGAAAAGATAAAGATTCCTAAAAGAAGATTAGTGCAATTACAATATCTATAGAAAATATCAAATTAATAACTTCCATGTGGAGATAATTTAGACAATTCAAAAGCCCTAAGTTTTAGTCGGTCATGGTTAGTTCTGGTAAGCAAAGCGACTTTTTATTTTCACCAATTATATATCAGACGTAAAAATGCAGGACGTATTAAAAAAGACCCATGATTTGCTTTTTTTACATTAAATGCATTATTTAGAATGAACCTCATTTTTAAATAACGCGCCTAGTCTCTGCGACCAGTTGTGTCTGCGTCGAATTCTAAATGTGTCGTATTTGACCGCATCGAATTGTCGCTGCGACGAATTGCCGTCGCGCCATATTTGCCGCGTCGATTTGTCGCGCGACCGAATGGTCCGATCCGAAGATTATCGTACTAAAAATGTTTATTTTATTCTTAAAACTATTGCTAACTTGGTAATTCATTATTAATAACCTATTTCATACCTTGATTTTTATGGTAATGCTGGCAAAGAAATATTACAAGAACTTTTTTCATTTTGTGGAATTTAAAAAATTATCTCGGCGATGAATTTTCCTTTAAAACCTGTTGATTTAATAATACTTTTTTTTCAACTGTTATCTTATTTTTAAAACTGTTTAGTGCTAAGAAGAATATCGTTACAAAAGGAATTTAAAGAGCTATTTAAATATCGAAAAATAAAATATGGCCGACATAAAAAAAATCAAAAGTTTTGGTTAGTAACTGAAAAACAAAAGACAATCGGAAAAAAGATTGATGGTAAAATATTCGCCAAAAAGTGTTTTAATAATGTCTCAGTTAAAAAAGAATGTTAAAATTAAAACAAATGAATCACAAGCAAAAACTTAAATTGACGATTTTCACTTTTTCGTTTATATCTTCAGAACTAAATTTTCAAGAAAAAAATTAACTACGCAGTCAAAATCAGCACTAAATTCTAAAAAACTTTTCCTATTTAAACACTTCTTTATCCGGTATACTAAGCCAGATAGCGAAAATGTGGGCAGAATTTGGGACGCACTGTATACTCGATTTATTTATAGTTTTACATTCTATAAATAAAATGTGATTTTTGATAAAAACCACTGTGTTTTTCCGTAAACCTATTTGCGCTATATGTTTTGGTAAATCTTGGTTTGCAATTTACGTCAACATTTTGTTCACGTGAATAAAGCGTGAAGGGAAATTTTACATTTTAATGAGGTTGCTAAAGAATGGCGCCTGCCTTATTTCTACAACGTAAAACTATATAATTATGATAAGTAATACCATAATACACTACTCAAAACAATTAACGCATATTTTCTAGAATGAGCATATTTTTTCCACAGTTTAAAATAATTTTGATATAAATTTTTTTCTAGAAACATATTTCAAAGAAATTTTATAAAGATTTTCTATATTATCATAAAGTGTAAGAAAATAAATCAAATTATTATTTTCTATAATAATTTTATTTATAATAATAATGTTAAAAATTAAATTACCCTCTAGCCACAACAAATCATATATTATACTACAAAACATAAATTAATATTGAGTATTACCACCCCTTGCTCTTATAACTGCCCTGCAACGTCTTTCCATACTTAAAATTAAGTTCTGGATATATTGTTTGGAAATTCCATTCCATTCCTCTATAAGAGCTTCAGACAATTGTCCCAAAGTTTCCGGTGGATTTAATCGCCCTCTAACGGCTCTTTCCAAGTGTATCCCACATGTGCTCTATTGGGTTAAGGTCGGGCGACCTCGCTGGCCAATCCATAACATCAATACCGGTATTCTGTAAGAACCTTGTCACCATGCGTGCTGTGTGTGGACGAGCATTGTCGTGCATTAATATAAAGTTATCACCTACAAATGGGGCAAAAGGAAGCACATACTCCTGGAGGATGTCTGCTATGTACCTATCAGCATTCAAATTGCCATGTTGTACAATATGGAGATCGGTGCGTCCGTGAAAGGTTATTCCTCCCCAAACCATTATGCCTCCTCCACCATATGCATCCAGTTGACGAATGTTGCCCTGTACAAATCGGGTTCCGGGTCTTCTATACACTCGAACCCGACGATCATTTGTTAATAGAGTGAATCTGGACTCGTCCGTGAAAAATACCGTGCTCCAGTCATCTTCTCTCCAGTTAAGGTGGTCTCTGGCGAAAGCTAATCTGTTCACACGATGCTGCCTGCTAAGGCGTGGTCCCGTTGCTGCCCGTCTTGGCCTCATGTTCTCTTAATCGATTCCTAATGGTCTGATCACTCGCACTAACCTGGCAAGTTCTCCTAAGTTGATTTTACAAATTCCTAGCTGTAGTTGTACGGTTTCTTAAAGTTTGCAAATATAAAAATCGATCTTGTGCTGCAGTAGTGGCCCTATGACGGCCTTGGCCAGGACGTCTTAAGGGAGCCCCAGTTTCCCTATAGCGCCTTAGCACTCTACTTATCGACGATTGAGTAACATTTAAAATCTGTGCAATTCGTATTTGATTGTATCCCTCAATAGACAGGGTAACGATCGTAAATATGAACATACTACAAAATCCCGCATATCTGCTGGAATTGGTATAAAAAATATCTATATATTCAGTACTAATATTTTAGTTTACCAATTTTATGCACCAGATATTTTACACGATATTTTCAAAATATGCGATAATTGTTTTGAGTAGTTTAATGGTATAATTGTATACTTATTTTTTTTATAAATTTTACATTATTGAAAAGTCTTTTTATGTAACATTGTTATTTAAGCTTTTTGTCAGTTCGCAGGGAATAGAGTGGCGTACGCACAGTCAACTGACCTTAGTTAACTGACAGATTTACCTAATAAATAATTTAAAAATAAAATATCATCGTTTTGGTGACTAAGTTAACTAATTTTAAAGTAACCTATAAATAGTACCATAATTTCTTTTATTTTACTTTTTTTTAAAAATGTTCGTTTTTAATAAATTGCCTAAAGCGTTCCAGTTTATTCTGTAATTAAATTAATAAACACAGGATTTGTGATATGACAATTTTTGGGGGTTCCTTAAGTATTTTAACACTATGAAATCAGAATCACCCATACGTATTCTGTAACATACATATTTATAATTTGCAATATGAACAGGGTTTTTATTTATATTTTGACACTCACTTACAACAATAACTAAAAAGAATAGAAAATAAACTTTTTGTGAAAATTTTTTATAGGTATGTTATTTTTTCAGCATAACCAAAGAAACGAATGAACATCAAAAGGTTAAGAAAAATGAAAAAGTTACCTTATTTAAAATGTAACATCCTGTATATTTTTATTTAGAATGAAAGATCTATCCATCCTCTTTTTAAAATTATATAGTTTGCTCGCATTTTGTTCGGCTGTTTTGAAAATATTTAAGTTCTTAATTAAAAATTCAAATGATACTAAAAATCTGCATTACCTTGGGAAACAAACAATTTGATTTGTTCATACGTGTTTTTAACGCAGTATCTCAACTAGAAATATGGGTTTTGGATAGAAAGAAGGTATGGCACTCTTAGAGGGCCGCCCAATAGCCCCGATTTGAAGCCTCTGGATCTATTTTTGTGGGATTACTTAAAAAATAAAATTTATTATAAAAGGCCAAAAAAACCATACTTAGACAAACAATTAAAAATGAAATTATGTTACTTAGTAGGAACCGGCCCGATTTTGTTTTCAACTCGATTAATCGTAAGTTAAGAAACAACATTTTCAAGTGCAGGGAAAATGGTAGAAGTTACTTTAATTTTTTTTTAGATTTTGCAAGTTTATAATAACTTATTTGTTTTCAAAGGCAATGTTGATTTTTCTATCAATTGAATTTTTATTTAAAAACTTAAATATTTTCACAACGGCTAAACAAAATGCTAGCAAATTATATACTTTTTAAAAGAGGATGAATAAACCTTTCACTCTAAATAAAATATACAGGGCGTTTTATTAAAAAAAATTAACCCGTTTATTTTTCTCAACTTTTTGATGTTTAGTTATTTCTTTCGTTATGCTCAAAAGATAATAGATAAAAAACTACGAAACTTTTATACAAAAAGATTTTTTCTATCCTTTTTATTTATCGTTGTAAGTGGGCGTCAAAATATAAATGAAAACCCTGTACATTTTTTTATAAAGCATCCTGTTCAAAGGAGTGGCCACTAGGTCAGGCACTAACTCCGGGACTAACTGGATGATCCCAGAAAGGTATTACTTCCAACTTTGCATATTAAATCGGGATTAATGATGATGTTAAAGCAATAAATCGAAATGGAACAGGGCTCGTATCTAAAACAGAAATTTCAGAGACTTAGCGAACAAAAATTAAAGAGGGCATATTTCTGAGTGCACAAATAGGGGAAATAATGAAAAATAAAATACTTGATAATAGGCTACATGAAACTGAATTACGAGTTTGAGCGAATCAGTTAGCTACAATTTTTTTGAAAATGTGAAACCTTGCCATTACAGTGATATTTTGAGTGAACCACTTAATGCTTATAAAGAAAAGTTACATGTCTCTCACAATTGAATTTCTGGACATTAATCTTGGTTTCTTCCCCAAAAATTTGGGGGCCGTAAGTGAAGAACGTAAGGAACGATTTCACTGACAATTTCTGTCCTGGAAAAACGATATCAAGGTAAACAGAATATCATGTAAACAGAATGCTTGCTGTTGGACATGTTTAGTGGTACTTTAGAATAAACACTGTAAAACATCGTAAACAATATTTTGAGGTAGGACATTTACATTAATAATAAAATACACCTATCGTTTTATTTTAGTAGAAAACAAAGTCTTGTACCAAAAAAACTATGGGCGATGGAAAAAATCTGAGGCCATTTTGGGCATATTTGGCAAGTTTTACATAATAATTACCACATTTTATTCATGTTACAAAAAGTTAACTTTTGTTTACCAATATTATTATTATTAAATGCATGTTGACAAGTTTCTGATATGTAAAATTCTATGTTTTTAATACATGTTTTGTGCTCTTTTCTGCGTTTGGTTAATATTCTGAAAATTTTTCATTTATAAAATAAATTGTATTTTCAAAGAATTTTATAATTCTTTGTATTTTGTTTATATTAACAACAATTAGCGGAAAAGGTGTGCTAACTTAAATACAACGGGACGGATAATAAAGCAGTAAAATAATGTTTTTCCATTTTTCGTCCTAAGAATGTCCATACGAAAGGGTGACCGTAAAGTTAGCCTATTATTTTACCCTTCTGTCAGAGACTAAAAAAAACTCCTAAAAATATTCTGCATATGTTAAGTTATTGGTAATAAAAAGTCAAGAAGAGAATATTTTCCTGTTTTTCGAAAAATCTTAAAAATGGGGTTAATATGATGACGCAAAACTAAAATATATGAATATTATCAATAAAAATAAAAGCAATTCTTATTGTATTTTTAATATAAAATAAAATCTTACAAATAGAAAATAGTTTATTTTCATGTTAACGAGGGCGTAATATAGTTGAAAGTCCACCCTTAAACTCACTAAGAAAGTTAAATCATTCCCTAAATTACTTAAAAGATCTAGGTTACTACTAAGTTATTCTAAATTATTAGTAATTCAAATCGTGTAACTTCCACCAGTATCTATAAGAAAACCACCCCTGTAAGGAAGGGGTAAACTACCCTCGAACGTAATAACATACAAAAATATCATAGCGATGTAAAATATTTTATAATAGTTCTTACTTTTTTAATCGGAAAAATAACGCTTACTTGTCCTAATTATTCGATTTTTTTTTAAATACAAATCAACCCTCATAGGTGGTGAAATCATCCCCGAAATATGAAAAAAGTCAAAAATTACTTGAAAAATCTAGGAAAAACTACTGAGATATTCTAAATTATTGGAAATTCAAATCGTGTACTTTCCACCAGTGTCTATAAAAAAAACCAAGCCTGTTACGAAGGGGTGAACTACCCCTGAACGTGATAACATACGAAAATATCATAGCAATATAAGAAAACTCGAATATTTAAAAAAAATCAACTCTCATAGTTGGTGAAATTATCCCCAAAATATTAAAAAAAAGTCAAAAATTACTTGAACAATCTAGGAAAAACTACTTTTTTTAATCTAAAAACCAACCCTCTTTGAAATAATTAGATCAAGTCAGCTTAATCTATCTGAACCGAAAGCCTATTATAAAATATTTGGGTTTTCTAATATTGCTATAATATTTTTGTGTGTTGTCACTCTTTGCATGTATGATTTTTTTTATTCCAACTCTATCAATCAAAAAAAATGTAGAGGGGGTCAAAAAGTTAATTTATTAGTCTAGAATTACTTGAATTAAAAACACAAGTAAACATACCACAACTTTAATTTCTAAATAATAATCATATCATTTAAATTCTTGGGCAATATTGTTAAATTTAAGGATTTAAAGAGGAATTGTTTTATTTTAAGTAATTTTTAAAAACCCAGGGGGTCAATTTAAAAGAATTGTAATGAGAAAGGCACACGGGCAGAATTTTTAGGGTCGAATCCGCATTCGAATGGACGGACACTCCCTGACTCCCCCTGCCGGCGGCCTTGCTAACAATTAAAGTCTAAGCACCAAAGCACTGAGGGTGTCTTAGGTAAAGTAAGAGAAAGTTTATAAAATGGGACTTAGAGGGAAAAAAACACCTCTACAGGCAGCAGGTTTCACTGTCTAGATACTCTAATGTTAAAGAAATGAACAAACTGGGAAGCTCGTGACCTCTCCAGATAGCCTATAATGGAATGCATGAGGTCGGCATTCTGTGTTGCACTATTGAGGGCTGCTAGAGAAGAAATTATATTGGCTAACTCCCCTAAATAATTTAATTTTTATAAATATAGAAACCATGACCAACACCCAAATTGCCAAAGGTATAGGCAGTTTCACGTAGGCGAATCATAATCAATAGTAACTACATGGTCCTACATGATTGTTCCTGATATAATTGAAATTTTGATAGATGAAAAAGCTAATATTGCGTATATTATTTTGTTAACCTAAGAGACAAGACGGTTACCTGCTGAATTAAAAAAAAAATTGCCTGCAAAATTGCTCTATAAATTGGAGTGTTTATACATGCATTCTGCAATACAAATAATTTAGGCAAATAGATAATAATTACATTTATTAAAAAATGGAACTTTGAACAACAAATCAATTGGAAATTTGGCTACAAGGACTAAATGATTTAGATTACAAAATAAAGTCGATTACTAACTAGCTCATAATATCTATTACGACGCAAATCTTTATCACTTAAAATAAGCGAGTTCAATGTTATTAAAGAATTAATTATTTATTAAAACATTGACGGATCCAAAGCTTAATTTAAAGAATTTGTAAACAACAAAGATAATACTCGAATCAAAAATTAGAAGCAAAAATATATAGTCTGCACATTATAGGTATGTCAGTAAATATAATTATAATCTCTAGTTAAGCTTGGGCACGAAGAAGCATTTTTATTTTATCTTATTTTATTTGTTATTAATTTTTCATATAAATGGCTTTATAAATGACTTAGTTCCAATTTCTCATACAACTTTCTTTCGCTCTTTTAATCCCTCAGGGGATAAAGATCCAAAAAATACACTTTTATTTTTCTGAGTAATCAGACGCCTAATTACCAACTTTCATTATATAAAACTTTTAAAATGATGATCATCTTTAATCGTAATCAATACGCCTAAGGCGAGAAATGATGAAGGTTAGTGCGCCGTAAATTTTTAATTTTTCGAATGCTACGTTACATTCTAAGAACAATTCATGTAACACACCCTATAGCTAAATACATTTATTCTCAAGATATGAAAGTTAAAAATTAAACATGTATAATTTTTTATTGTGTGGCACTAATAACTTAAAAATAGCTAACAGAAAGTGATCAAATTGGTGGCCATTTTCAATCTGGCAATGTCCTAAACGATAACAAATGGTCGTTATATATAATTTCAGGTGCAATATTCCTAATTTTATATCGTATACGTACTTTTAAATCGTTTACATGATCTGGTATATTTGGGTACATTTTACTTTTTAAGTATCCCCAAAGAAAAAATCCATCGGGGTTAGATCTGATGATCTAGGTGGACTTGATTTTATCCCTACGCCTGATCCACCGACTAGGTAATACTTCATTCAGATCATGCACAGAATGGGGTGGAGCACCGTCTTGCTGGAATCAAAGGTTATTTCTGTTGGAAAATACTGCTAATGCCGGAAATAATTCGTCACGCAGTAACTGGTAATACCGTTCACCGTTCAGATTTCCTTCAAGGAAATAGGGATTAAAAATTATATTGTTAGCAATACATGCCCAATGCCCAATTTATGAGAATTGTTAGGGGACAGTATCGGTGGCCGGGCCTTAACAGGCATTTGCCTTCTTAAATGTATATTAAATTAAAACCAACAAATACTACTTCTTCTCCATCACATTTAAATAGATTATAAGTTGTGTGTAAATTTTAAAACTAATAAGCGATCTGCGACATTGTTCCGGACTTTGGCCTCACCTATTTTTTTGCCCACGGATCGTCACTGGTCAGCATTACACATTTTACTCATTTGCTCGCAAAATTTCAGCCTCCGCTCATAGTCATCTTCCATCAGCTCTTGAACCGTGCGCATTTTGTATGGATGTCACATCTCCTTTTTTAACACATTTTGAACTAAGCCATGACACATATTTTCAAAGAAACTTGTCGTGTGCTTGCAAGGATTTTCTGGCACCATAAGTAAGGCATCCCGTTTTCGATCATCTGCTAACTTAGAACAGTCACTTTTAGGTAAGTCCATTTTTCCTATTTTTTTAATCTTGTTTACTTATTGAATGATTTGAATATTGGCATTAAATAACTGACACACTTCATCTAGAGTATGAGTTTTAGCGCCACAACTGATCATTATCAGAATCTCGGTTCTCTCAGATTCTGTTAAAAGCATAGTGACAATAATTTTCTAAAAACTTTAAGTAACACTTAACAGTAGTGTTAATAATCGCGAATAATGACAGAACCTGTTAAATTATTGTAATGGCCATCTGTACAGCAAACTCTTGTTTATCCCGATGTAATTAGATTTAAGCTATTAAAAAACAAACAAAAAGTTTTAGTTAGGACCTAATAAGTTTTTCATTTTTAAACCTTAAATCTTAAAAATAAATGTATTTAGCTATAGGGTGTGTCAGAATGTTCTGTAGAATTTTAAAAATCAAAAATATAAAAGGAATTCCATTTAATAAAATTGTCAATTTCTTAATATCTCCTACACGAATCACCATTTTTTATATATAAATACATTTTATATAAAAAAATGCCCCATTATAGATTAATTACGACATACCTAGTGGTTTTCTCCCAAAATAATAACCTGTATTTGTATTAAATTGGGGTGATTATGGTGGACTTACTTTAAGAAAAAAACTTCCTTTGAACGTATGTCCTAAAAGTTTTAACTTTTAAGACACAGGCTGATAAAGTTTTTTTAAAAAATCAGTTTTTTTAATAACTGAGATACTATTGTAGACATCTTTATGAAATTTGGTATATGTCTTCAATGCATCAAGGTGCATTTTCTGATGTACACACATTTTTATTTTCTTTACCAGTGGTGTCCGTACGGGTTTTGCATTGAATATTTTTGGCGAAAAAAAATCTACGCCACTGCTTTTTCTTAAAATAAAAATTACTTTGAAAATCCTCGGTTTTCGTGATTTGGCATGCTTGTGGAAGGTTGTCTACTCCGAAAATTTTTGGTTTTCGATATATTGTCAGTTTAACATTTTTATATGGCGATTTTGCTGCTGATTCAGAGATTAGTTACACTCCTTTTTGTCTAGGATATTTTACTTTTATTTGGCTATGACGGTGACAAAATTTTTATTGCGAACGCCATCATAGCCAACTCCAAGTATTTATGACTAAACTTGAAATCCGCAGCAAAATTGTCACAAAAAATATTAAAATACCAAAATTTTAAAAACTAAAAGTTTTCGGATTAGACAACTCCCCACGAACTTGCTCCTATTTTAAACGCTAAATAAGACAAATATTTTAAATTAGGGGATTACCATTAAAAAAATTGCAGTGTTCTTAAATTCATTTTTAATCTAATTCTTTAAACACCCTGTATTACCTAATAGTTAGTAAAAACTTTTAAAATAGTTATTTATGATATAAGTGTTAAAAGTACAATTTTAAGGCACGAATGTGAAAGTTTGCAGAGTGAGCGAATCTCACAAAATTAAAAATCTTTATAGCTAATGTAACAACTTTTTTTTATTTATCATGTTTATTTAATTTCCGATTTTAGTTTTTGATTATTAGCCTTTAAATACTCAGTTAATTTCTTACTAGGACCAAGATTACACACTGAAAGAACACACTGACTGCTCTTGGACTATGAGTAGAAAAACATATTGTCTTTTAAATAGCGTTCAAATATAAAATGCCTAAGTCGAGAAAATGATACAAAAAAATCTTCTTTAATTTTTCCAGACCACCTCACGTGTTTTAAGATATTTTATAGTTTTATACACACATTTATTTCAAAATATGCCAACAATTTGTATAAACCAAATAACTATATGGATATTAATCATATATACAAATTAAAAACATATATATTTATTTATTCCCTGAAATTAAAAAAAAATCAAATATTATACTTTAATATATTAATAACTTATATGGGCATAATACTAGACAAACATATATATTACAAATAATTCAAATTAAAACTAATTTTGCAATGAGATCAATACTCTATAACGAAATAAAAATGCATAATAATCTACTACTAAGAATTAAAAAAAAATACTCTTTAAAATACATATAAAAAATATATATTTAAAATTAATTTGTCTATTTTTTAAGGAGTTCTTGTTAAAGTTAAATATTGTTAAATTATTTTTTTAAGTGTTATATTGCCGGTAATAATCTGTATTGTTGGTTAAAAATTAAATAAATAATAAAAAATAAATAAAAAATTTAACTCCTTTGTGTTGTAGTTTCCATTTATATTACATTATCATTAGCCTATACAGGGTGTCCTAATTATATTTATACACTAAATATCTCTACATGATACAGAAAAAAAACTTAAGATTAAAAATGTGGTTTTGGTAAAACTAATTTTATTAACAGTATTGGTAAATGTACTGGGTGTCTTAAAAACAGAGTTTTTATTGTTAAGTAGGTTTTTTTAATGGACCGCCCTGTATATTTGGCCAAATTTTGACAGAGTGAATGTAGAACTCTACATCAAAAATGTCAAATGCACTATATGTCAATTATTGCTGGTTTTTGAGATAATTAAGTAACTAAAAAAGGAACTAAATTGGTGACTCTAACACTAAAATAATTATTTTAAAATAATTATGACAGAAAAGGCCGGGTGCTTTAAAAGAAGAGGTCATTCTTGACCCACCCATTAGAATTTCTTGTAATCAACAGCAGTAATATTTAAATATTAATTTCTTTGAATTTTATCTTCCTAAAAATTCGGTAAAGGTACGACCATGACTCACATAATTTCATAGAACTAAGAGCCTCTTCTAATTCTTGTAATAATTTTGGTTTAATTTAATTTTTATACATAAAGTATTTCCAGGTAAGTACATTTAGTTTACGACTTATTAAGTCTAGTCGGTCCCATTGTATAGACAATAAAGCTATATAAATTTTAATTCCAGGTCAGGACTGCGCTTATATAGTTCTACATATTTGTTTGATATACAGAAGTTATATATATATATATATATATATATAATATATATATATATATATATATATATATATATATATATATATATATATATATATATATATATATATATATATATATATATATATATATATATATATATATATATATATATATATATATATATATATATAATATATATATATATATACTATATTACTTTCTCTTTATTTTCTTTGAAAAATAAAGAGAAGTAGTATTTTTTGGAACCTTATTCCCTAAGGGGTTAAAGGGGGGATGAAAGTTTGTATGAGAAGTTTGTACTAAATCATATTCAAATGGCATTTATATAAGAAATATTAACAATAGAATACGAGAAAAAAAGATCAATCGCACGACACGCGCTTCGCGGCAGAGTGTGTGACAAAAGTCGCACCGCGGGGACCGCAATGTGATGAGATGCGACGGAGTGGTGCGGGGCACATATTTAAGTATGGCTACCCAACTGCCCGACACGTGATGGCAGACGTCGTTGTCGCACATATCGAATGCATGATTTTTTTTGCAACAATGGGGAAAAAACAAAACAGCCAAAATTATGTAGTCCACGCGTGCGAAAAGCTAGTTGTTTTAAAATTTAACTAGAGGAAGTTATATATTCTCCAGATTAGTCAAGTTGGTTCTTGAATTTGGGGCGCACCATTTATATGATCGAACAGCGGGAACGAGCGCTAAGAATTTTTTTGGTTTATAAAATACCTAAAGTAGGTCTTCTCTAAGCAACAACTTTTCTAGGTGAGACTGCCTATAGGCAACTGATTATTGAACCAGGCACCAGGCCTCCATTCTCCGTCTACACAGCGAGACCTGAGACTGCTCACTTATTTTGTCATTCGTGTTTCGAAACGCTCAGTGTTTGGAAGTGTTTATAAAGCAATTCTGCAACGTTCGTTATTTAATACTCTCCCTGCTTGCATCTTTTAAAAGTTGGAAGCTAAACACAGTCATTTTTATTCATTAAGATAGACAGTAATTTTTTGGTAAGTCTCACGATTAGCAGAGTAGAATAAAGTATTTCGGATTTTTAAACATGCATTTTATAACGTATTAATCCTTGCAATAAATGAAAAGAGGTTAGTAGTTTAAGTTCCAAATAGTAAGATCTAGTTTTTACAAAGTTCTATGTATGTATCAATCCAACAATATAGGTATTTGTGTATTGACAAACTTTTGATTTGCATTCTTTCTTTCTTTTCTCAATTTGGTTATCATTTTTCCAGTCTTAAAACCCCAGTAATAAAATATGAATGAATAAACCAACCGAACTTTAGCACATGGTGTTTAAAGAAAGATAAGAATTTGTAAAATAATCAGACAATACAAATATATAATAAAGTACCTTAATTCATTAGTAATATTTGCTAACTCAATGAACGTAGTGATTCATATTTGTAGCTGATAAACAATTGTATACTTAAATAACTTTTAATTAATCTCTAAAATGCATAATCAAGCGATTACGTTGAAGCTTCTACCTTTAATAATAAATACATCCATTTAAATACTATTAAAATATCATTTGGACCATTTACAATATACTAATACACACTTAATATTAATTAAATTCAAATAAAATTGGAAAAAATGCATAATGTTAAAAATTGTTGTTCAGAAGGTAATTCAAAACTTTTTTTATGAGTCGCCATAAATTCGATTTCTCGAACATTCTGGAAGAGAATTTAAGAACCGCCCAACGTTTCACCTACTTAACTCTCTTTGAACTTGATGGCATTCAGAAATACTTAGCCGCGCGTGATGGTAAAATGTATGCTTTCGCGCAAATCAATAAAAAATAAGTTCTTGGGGGGTAATGCACAACAAATTTTTAAAGATTTAATTAAAAAGGTAGACTACCACAATCATTTTTAAATACTAATTATAGTTTGTGGTTTTTTAAATAATTTATAAGATTATTTTAGTAGTTAACATTCCATAAATTTCTGTAATGATTAAGCGGTATCTGAAAAAAAAAACAATGAATCTAGATGATGTGGTCTGTCTCAAAGTATACCGTGTTAGCTCTTGCCTTCATTTATGGATTATACCTGCCGACAGCAATAAAACTGCGGATCGGTAGGTATTAAAGTACAGAACATTAGGGACGGACTTTAGTAATATAAATATTTATAATTTATTGTTTATTTAGGTAAGTATAATCTTAAAATTACATTAAAAAATTAAATATATGCAAAGTTTTAATAAATTTATAACTGCATTATCTATACATAATTACATTTTTAATCTAAATATCTAAATCTAATTCTGTTTCACTATCAGAGTCATCACTGAGATTAATTACAATAGGATTTATGTTGTTTTGGATAGAAATGGAAGAATCCTCAATTTTTATAATGTGCTCTAGTGAATTTTTCCAGCTCTCAACTGGTATGTTAGTAATTACATTTTTTATCAAATTTATAACACTGGGACTTAAAGTAGGTGTAACATTTTCTGCTCTGATCTTTGATTTTTACTTGGTTCCACAAATGCTCTATGGGGTTAAACATACAGTGATACGGAGGAAGCCGTAAGACAGTATGCCCAGCCTGTTCAGCCAAATTATCACATACATATTGTTTTTTAATTGCATATGAATTTAGGACTTCCAAAAGATTTTTGTAACTGAATTTAAAATAAATATCATTTTCTAACAAATATTCCTGGATTTCAGTTTTTGTACTTGACAAAGTTGGTGCTTTGTGTAGCAGACGGCTGTGGTAGCTTGCGTTATCCATGACAATAACACTGTTGTTTGGAATATTTTTTAAATGACAATTTTGGAACCAGTTTTCAGAAAGTTCTGCACTTGTATCCTCATGATAATCCAAGCTAGAACCCTTAATATTCTTTGCAGACAACAGCAAGCAGTTTGGGACAAATCCGTCTTCTGAACCAGCGTGTATTATGGTATGCGTTTTCCTTTATTTGAAAGTGCTTTCGTCTGACAGTTTTGACTGAAATCAACCCATCCTTTGGATACTGTGTCGTGTGTATCGAACCATGTTTCATCAAGGTAAATTATGGATCTGTTTTCTAACCTATATCTTTTAATTTCTTGGAGGTAATTAAATCTCCAAGTGCGTAATCTGTGCGATTCCATTACTACTTGTCTTTTGTCTATTTTGCGGTATTTAAATTCCATTTTACAAACAACTCTATGGAGGGTGGCACGGCTTATATTTATATTGGTTTCGTCTTCGTCTAGCTTTTTTTTCAGTTTATCCAAGGTAGGAATAACTCAGCTTTCATAAAGACAATATATTTTCTTTCTTATTAGGTCCTGATCACTATTGTCTATACGGTGAGATTGAAAATCACTACGTTTTTTTCTTTTGTTCAATTATTCACTAATAATAATATCCCTTATCGATGATATTGGAGTTTTTGTAAGTAGACAGGTTTCTTTTAATGCTTCTTGTTTAATTAGACCTCTACTGATTAAAGTTTCATACACATTTTTCACAATCTGTTTTGCATCTAATGACAAATGATTTCGACTCTACATAGTTATATTCTTGTAAAACAACTTTTTCAAAACGCACAGTAAAAACGGTTATTCAACACTGCCACTAAAATATTAGCCAAAATATTTATATGCCTAATGGTTAATACTCAAGAAATACCTGGCCCACCCCTGCCCTTATGAACACATGGGTTTACGCAATAACAATAGGTAATAAAATTGTTAAAGGTTTATTGGGGTATGGTCCGTCAAAAGCCATAACGATATACTTTGAGACAGACTATACAACAGTACCTTCAACGGATGCGTGACATAATATTAAACTTTATGATTTTTTTAATAATAACTGGATTATCTCCCGGGTTTTTATACTCTCTTCAACATCTCAACAGCTTAAAAAAAGGAATTTTTCGTTTTGTTTTTTTTTAATCAATTTTAAGCAGCTACGTTTATTGTTTCTTTACGTTTAAAGCCAACATTTTAGTTGTTAAGTTTTTCTTTAAAAGTCCAGACACCCAATCCTTATTGATTTAAACCTTTTCTAAGTATTTGTTGAATATATGTATATTTTATACTGGATATTAGATTCTCACTATGCCGGGAATTCTTTTGAAACCGATCTATCTTTTTCAAAAGTGAATAACATATTCAAATTCAGTAGAATTCGTAAATTTTTATTTTGAATGGATATTTTTTTCCAAGTGTGTTAAAATACTACAATATTACATTCGGTACACTAGGGATGTCGATAGGTCGATAGCACTATCGCTACCATCGATAGTATTGAGCCATCGATAGAGTATCGTTTGGAAAGACCCCTATCGATAGTTCGAGAAGTACCTCCGTACGGATATGGAGGTACTTCTCAAACTATCGATAGGGATCTTTCCAAGCGATACCCTTATCGATGGCTCAATACTATTGATATGCTATCGACTTATCGATATCGCTACGGCACACTAGCATCCTTACCCATTTTAAATGGAAACCCATTTATTTAAAGCTTTTCTGAATAAGCTGTATTAAAAAGAATATGTACCTTGGGTGACAGTTTTCAAATTTTGTGCCAATATTGATTTCTTACCATTTAAGTAAAATACTTCTATAGTTTTAAGTACGTTTTTAATCCTATTAACCTTTAAAAAAACTAATTGCTGGTTAAATTAGAAGATATAATAGGTAAATATTGTATAACTTCTCAGTAAACTAAGTTTTAGACTTTTTCGGCTGCAAAATTACTTTTAAAGAATAAGCCCAAATGTTAAGTTTCATTTGCGTTCTATTTTATTACATGAAGCCATGTGGGTGCACTTAATGATATTTCTCAGTATATAATAATAGATCAACTAGGTTCACTGACCTAACGTTTTGCTCTGGGAGAGGCACATAGAACATAAATAAACATCTTAAATATGGTCATGCAGTTTTGAATGCTGTTAATTTATTGAATTAAGTACGGATGTTATGTAGGTATTAACAGAAAATGATATTGAAATAAAAACCAAAACGCAAGGCACTTCATTGGATTTTGATTTATTAAATTAGCTGATTAATTTTTAAACAAAATTAAGCTTTATACAGTTACCAAAGACCTTAAATAATAATAATTGGTTAATAATAACAGCAGGTTGTTAACGTAACCACCAGCATCAAATACTTGGGGATTTTTCTGGTTAAATAAAGAACTTTATAAAACAACAAAAAGGAATGATTTAAATTTGATTATCATAAATTTTATTTTACTTATGTAATTTTTAATATTATCCTGATCCTGGTCCCGAGATATAATAAGATACAGGTATTTTACTATACCCTGGGGCAAGGACAAAGAATATTTTTTAATAAAAATATACCCTACAACAATAAAGTAGTTATTTTCAATTTAAAGATATTGTGTCTTGTTAAATTCTAGAAATAAATCATTTGAAAAGTGATAAACGTTACTTGTATTAACCTTAATCCTACCCGATTTTTTTGTCCTGGTTTTAGGAAATAAATAATTACCAAAACACAAATTTATTCATGACAGACAAGTCTCTCTCTCGCTTAGCGAATCCTTGATCATTACCCCTGATATTTTAAAGCCATTAATCAAGTCCGTTATAATGGGTTCGTCAAAGAATTTACGTCTTACATTAGTCCACCTAAAATTCGCGCTTGATTCTTCATGTTCCTTTCCTATCGGTTATAACAGATAATCACATTTCTAACTTTCACCAAATCAATACTAAAGTACTCCAAGGCTTAGTATATGCATCTAAACAATTGATTTTTTGCAACTTCTTTTTTCTACGAATAAGCCCTTTCATTATTTTGCTGGCGATAGTACTGCCTCCCGAATATCCTTTGAAATTTTGCCAATTTCAATTTTTTCCAAAGGAGAACTATTTACCTTCTTAATGGTCCCATTATCCTCAAATTTCTTTTCTACCACTTCGAGTTACTCTTAGAGACCACTTTTATAGGCATTTCCAATGATCTGCTCTGAAAAAATAGTCAATGGAATAATACCCTACCAGCCTCCCATGGGGCAACACGAAGTACCAACATTCCCTTACAGTATATCTCAAAAATTTTCCACCTTGTTCACTAGAGTGTCTAAGTTGTGTAACTTACTGTCTGTAAAGGTCATTTCTTTCCTTCTAAACCTCCCAATGTTAAAGGTCCATACCAACAGACTGCCTCTAACTTGGCTTAAGACATCAACGGTACGTAAGTGCTTAGTCCTCAGCTTAGGTTTTAAGCTCTTGTGGATGTCCTAAGATAAATAAATCAACGAAGTTCTGTTTATTACTTAAATCAAACACATGGCTATAAGTTGAAAGAACGATATTTTTAGTTTTTCCTCTTTTAATTTACAAAATAAAATTATTTATTTCTTGATTTTAACAAGATCTTCTTTTTTAGTTTAAGAAAAAATATCAAGAACCTTCATAAAATAATAATAATTTTAATAACAGATGTAAGGCCAAATATACAGCTAAGGCTCAAAATGAGTATTAACCTTCACGTCAATATCAGAGAAAAAGAAAATTAAGTTATGCAAAAATGCTTTTAATTGATTTGTTTTTTTTAATTAATTTAGTTTTATTGCATTCATACAAAAATGCAATTGTTTCTATAAAAAGATAATTAACCGTGTCTGGTAAATTATTCTATTTAATTAAGGTTTTACGGAATCGGTTTTTTTATTATTGTATATTTTTATAGTATATAAACAAGTTTGTAATAAAATCTTTTAAGATTAAAATACTTTATTTATATACACTGACTGACTTTTAATTACAATTAAGATAAAAATGTAGGTTAAAAACTAGAAGGAACGTCAATGGCATATTTTATACATCTCATTTGGTTTATCTTTTATGCACATATGAGTTTAATACAGTAAAAGCTTTTTATTCGCCGGTATATGTTCCGTAAATATGCCGCGAATACATAAACTGTGAATATGGAATGGTAATTTATATGGAATTCTAGGGGATACGTTTCTAGGGGACAAAATAAAAAACAAGTATGTAAAAAAAATGAATTTAATTGAAGTTTTTGAACATATTGACCAAAGAATGTTGTAATTTTTTCTTGCTAGGCAGTTTTTAAAAGCTCCTTTAATTCAGACTGATATTTAGTAGTGGCATTAGCAATTTGCTCTTAAAAATAAGACTTTGTTCCATAGACCGATCAATCTTCATAAAGAAATCACAAAGCTCATTTGCCATTCTTAAACTTACACTAAGAATTTTTAAATTAAATGTCACGTTTTCTGTGCTTGTTAAAGCCTCTTCTGGGCTGTGAATTTAACATTTTCTCCAAGTCGGTTTCAGTCAAATCTTTAACTTGCGATTCAAGCAACTTCTAAATGTCTCTTGATTCTATCTGTTCGAACCCATCTCGTCCTATTCCATTCGCACTTTACAAAGAATATTCGGTTGGATACCTACATACTGGAATCCTTTGATAATTTCCAAAATGGCATAAAAAGAAAGGCAAATCTAAAATTTATTTAGTAGTATATAACTCTGTATATTATTTTAGGTTTAGATTTTACACGAATTCTAAAAATATTTGGTAAAACATACATACATACATAGAGGTATACTATTCTTTTTTGGACATATAAAGACTACCTACATTCCTAACACGTTACTGCATTACGGCACTGGAACGGGTTAAGATAAGGCAAAATTAATTTTAATGTCCTGTCCTATTCTAAGCACAGATATTGAGGAAACCCTCAGAGAAAAAAACTGCGCATTCCTGGCTTTAAAGGTTTCTGGAGAGTGTGCCTTTGAGAACGCACTAATATGGCACCACTGGTGATTGATATATCTGAATAGAAAAAAAAAGTAAAACCGCAGTACGAATTTTATTTACACATTTCCTAGACAGTTTTTGCGCATTAACCTATTACATCAGTTGCAATTTCAATAGGGTGTCCGGAAAAATGTGGAAAATTCCCGGATATGAAAAACCACGTGAAAACTTTTTTCTCGTATAGGCCTCCTCTTTGGAGATATTGGCTCCCAAAGAGCTCCAATGAAATCAAGTTTTTTAGACATAATTATTAAACTACCGGGTATATTCCTTTATTTTAATAAGATATAATACCAAGTAAGACACTTCAAAGTACTATGAATTGTTGTGAATTACTCATAGCTGCAGGGATGGACTAGCTGTGACACTCATGGCCCCCTTTTTACGTCCCGTATTGATAATAACGTTGGACAACGTTTTTATATCTTTACTATTTGCAAGAAGTGCATGAAATGATTCCTGAAGATTTTCCCCGTACATACTATTATCTTTACGGATGAAGCAGGGTTTACGAAAAAAGATATCGTAAATGGACACAAATCACATGTATGGACTGATAAAAATCCTATTGTTTCGCATCATCAACATTAGTTCCAATCAGTTAATGCCTGGGCATGAATCATTGGCAATATTGTGATTGGACCATTTGTAATGCCGGCACGACTGGATGGACAACTTTATTTGGCGTTTCTTTAGAATTATTTTCACAATTTAGTAGAAAATATACCACTTGAAACCCGAGAAATATGTACTACATGCACGATGGGGTTCTGCCTCATTTCAGCGTTGCTGTGCGGGGGTACCTATAAATAACACCTATCCAAACAGTTGCATAGGTAGAGGAGGACCTATTGCCTGGCCTCCCTGATCTCCCGACCTAAAACTGTTAAAGTTTTAGACAGAATCACGTTTACTAGATAAATTTTTAATTTTTCCTAAAATACTAAAATAAAGTAATAAACAATAGGACAAATATGTAGTTTATCCCATCCTGTATAATCAAATAGTTATTTATAATTTAGAAATGAACTGCTCCCATAAATTTTCTTTAAAATCTTGTTTTATATCTTGTATAAAACGAAATATCCTACTTCCTCGTAGTAATAAAAGACCTGTACATATGCATATTGAGTTTAAAAATAAAATTAAAAAATTCATGGCTAAGAAAAAAATAGAACAGACACAGTTTTTTAAAGGTCGAGAGTAGCAAATGTTTACTTTTTTTTAAGGTCATCAAGTTTATGAACATATAAATCCAAAAATAGTTAATCTATACATACACAAGGTCGTTAAACCCACTTAGCTAATTGGTATTAATATGATGTGTTTATACTATTTTTTATTATTCTCTATACTCACCTACTATTATGTTTAATGAATTACATTTATAGCACGCTTTATATACATAGATGCAGTGTATCTACTGATCAATAGGTCAGTTTTTTAACTATACTCGTAGGCTCAAATAATTAAAAACCAAAGATATAGGGAAATTGTAAAGTTTAAAAAAATATATAACCAAATCTAGTAGGTTTGTAATTTCTAAGAGTGTAAAAAAGGAAAGAAAATAAATTTATCATCTGGCTTGTCATAATAATATTATTTTAAGCTTCTTTAATAATATATATTTTTTATACTGAGCACTCTAATGGATTTATTGTAGTCCTAGAAAGAATGTAAGGGACGAAAATTCATTCAATTTTTATGTTTGACATCTTTGCCATTGTCAAAAATGGAATGTTTTATAACTAAATTTTTAAAATGTTTCATTCAATTGACGCCAGAAGATTAAGTTTTGTATGTTATCGAAAACGATCATTACACGCTTTGTTATCAGCGTAGTATCTTAAGGATCGTTATTTCGATCCTTATTACATAAATAACTATTTTTCCTCCTGAGATAATTTATTTTCCAATACAATCGCCAATTTTATAAAACCGTTTAAAAGTACTATTTTTAAAAATTATGTGGGTATACAAAAATAGGAATATAATTTTATTGCAAATCTCCTACTGCGAAAAATTTGCAACGTAAAACATTTTTTAGTGCCAAATAATCCACCTTATCCGTAAACATTACAAATTCCAAAATACATGTTCTAAAATAAAAATAAAGCCATTAAAATTTGTGTACGTCAGTGCTTGGGTCGAAAAACAACATTGGAATTTCGTACTTAGTCCACATTATTTTTGTATTGTGTATAAGATGACCAAAAATATTTGGGTACTTTTATAAACCATTATCGAAGTAGATTGAAACTTGCAGATGCATGTAACTTTGTTCGTAGCTTTTGGACAATTTAATAAATAACTGAACTTAAACAAAACTTTGTCAAAAAATGAAAACGATATATTCTAAAATAAGTAAATATTGTAAAATGTCAAAAATGACACATGTCTAAAGAAATACCACATGTCAAAATTGACATCTGTCAAAATAACACCTGTCTAAAATGATATCTGTGAAAATATCATCTGTTAAATATGACATTTGTTTAAATTACATTTGTCCACAATGACAATTATACCGCGTTCGTTTAATACGTTTTTTTTAATATTTTCCTACAAATTGACACAATTGATACCCTATTTCAATCAAGAAGTGTACCAAATTTGGCTTTATTCGATGGTTAAATGATTTTCATTTTATATTCTTTCATATTTGACACTTAAAGCGTTAGCTTATGCCAATACCATACATAATTGGTTGGAATTGAGACCGTGTCTCAGCCAATCATTATGACAAATTTGGTTTAATTTGGTCATCGCATATATTTAATATTATGTTTTTTTTACGTTTAACCCCTTAAAAACAACGCCTTGTCCGCCAAATTTAGTATAATTTGGATTGCCCATTTCCTAGTTTTGTTATCGTGAGAAAAAATTTACCACACACACAGCTAATATATAATTATGTTACATTCTAAACATTTCTTTACCCTTATAAAATTTTAATTTCTTCAAAGAAAATAAACTTGACTTAAGTTCCTAAAAGAAAATACCCACGGTGACTAAAGTTTTATCATTTATGATACTTTCTTAAAAAAACCTGTACACCAATTCTAGCAAAACCACATCCGACACCTGAATTTTGGATCCGAATTAGATATTTTTAGGCTATTTTATTATCATAATATTTTAAATTTTATTCCTGTTTGTTCTCTCAAAAAAAAACCGTAGTTCTGCTAGCTGCTAGCAGTAGAACCAAAAACTTAGCAAAGCTGCTAACTTAGCCTTAAGCTAACAGAACCACAAGGACAAAAAGAAATCTTAACCCAATAAGCCGATTAACAATGATAAAACCGAGTACACTAAGCACTTAAAGAATAAAATAATAATGGGTATAATAATAAATATATATATATATATATATATATATATATATATATATATATATATATATATATATATATATATATATATATATATATATATATATATATATATATATATATATATATATATATTTAAATTGGGTTTGGTATTGCTAAATATGATATATGTATGCATATTGTTTCACAATGTTTTTAATTAACAATAGAAAAACTGGATATTAGGGGTCGCAAACGAGTTTGAAAAGACCGGATCAAATGAAGGACTTAAACATACCGGTATTTATTAAAAAAAAACGGGATTTTCGGTATTTAGGAAAAACAAAATTCCAATTAGTTGCCCTTCAGTGCCATAAAAAAACAATAAAAGATAGCGGTTAAAAAGAAACTACAAGCTTAAGATAATTTATCAACAGCAACAGACATTGATACTTTAATCAAAATAGAAATTACTCTTTACGAAAACGGTGCCTCTAGAGAAAAATATTTTGATGCAGCCTACTACAGTTTTTCCCCCTACCAGCACAGAGTCAGAAAGAGCTTTCTCTTTATCAGATTTCTTATGTGATCATCCGTGCTCAAGATTAAGTGACAACAGTTTAGATACATTGTTGTTTTTGCGACCTCATTCCTCACTTAACCAAAGATACAATGGGTCTACTGATAAAATTATCCTAGAATTTAAGTTTTCAAGCGATTAGTAAAAATAATAATCCTGGTTATGCATAGGGTATTCATTTCACTTTCGATACTTAGAAGATATTGGGGTTACTATCAACCAGTGCCGGATCTAAGTTTTTTACGACTGTAGGCTTTATTTCCGCCGCCCATGTACCTTTCTAAAATAATAATTTTCCATATGTAGTAAGAAAGAAACTAAAGTTAATTATAAGAATGAATTGGTCATTAAGAAAGGGCATTAAAGAAACAAGAATTACATTTTTTTAAGTTAGGCTAAACATTAGATAGTGATTGATTCCTCAAAAACGTTGAGAGACTGAGTAGTGAGTTTGATTTAGGCTTCACTGCACATTCTGTAGTATTATTAGAGGAAATGTGACTGTGAAAAAGCACACACTCTTGAAGCAAATCTTTCTCTAAATCATTGGTATAATATTTTACCAGTGACTGGTGAACTGGTTTGACTTTTATCCTCTAATATTAAGTGAGATTCCTCTAAAATCTGCCTCTCCTAGGCCGCGGCCTATATGGCCTATTGACAAATCCAGGATTGCTATCAACGATAGAATGTTGTGGTTTGTACATTGGTTTCTCCATTTTTTAACGAAATGACAGATATTAAATTTGCGTCAAAAATGTATATATGTATACCTCATTTAGGTCTCTAGAAGGAACTGTTTTTAGCATAAATGCAATTTAAAGAACCCCGCAATTTTCCTATGGAAAATGGTTTTTGGCCAATTGTTTTCAAACTTTGCAAAGTAATGGTTTTCAACACGCTGATTAAAAATCTCCACGGGCGTAAAACCCAAAAACCCATCAAACCCCCACAAAATCACTCCCAAAAGTCTCCAAATCCCTAGTGACCTTTAAGTCTGATTTTGGGGGGGTTAGTGGGGTTTTTAGGTTTTATGCCCGTGGAGACTTTTAATCAGCGTGTTGAAAACTATTACTTTGCAAAGTTTGAAAACAAATGGCCGAAAACCATTTTCCACAGGAAAATTGCGGGGTTCTTTAAAATGCATTTATCTCGAAAACAGACCTAAATGAGATATACATTTTTGATGCAAATAACCAGGTCAATATACTTAGCTTAAAAAAGTTATGCCATCTAAAACAAGTGGGGTAGGCCGTAGCTGGCGCCCACTACCAGCAACTTCAAAAGTATGGACAAATTTGAATTTCTCGCCTTAAAGAACCCCCAAATTCATAATTTTGTACCGCTATGTCATTTAGTTAAGAAATAGTTAAGAAATTATTACGAAAAAACGAAAACAAAATAAAAAGTTTGACACCCTGTATTTTATATATATATATATATATATATATATATATATATATATATATATATATATATATATATATATATATATATATATATATATATATATATATATATATATATATTATTTATAATTGATTGAGCTAAATACCCATTGTAGATGCACGTTTTTTTAAAGTACACACTTTGCACTAATATACATCAATATTATTAAAAGAATGTTATCGTAGACACCCAGCCTACCTCTCATTATACAAAAGATGATTTTATAATTTCTGCGATAATCATTTGTAGGCATTACTATCTTACGAGTATATTTATTTATTTAATCACTCATTAACTTAGATAAGGTTTATGTCCGAATGAAGGGGGTATTTCTTAAGAGAATAAATAGTTCCTACGACACAAAATCCAGTGCCATTCTTAAAACTACTGTTAAGTGAATATAAAGTTTCAAAAATATATTTTTATTCCAGATTAATAATTTAAAACATGTTGGGACACCACCAAGATTTACGTGAAGAAGCTAAACTCGATGCCATGCAAAGAGTTTGGCACGGAAGACGTAACCCATCTTCGTCTACTGCTTTCTTTGAAGAAGTCAATGAGACTGAGGACATCCTTAATCCAACCAGACAGGTAAATATTCTAGGAATAATATTTTTAATACCTATATTATATTAATATCTCATACCAATTTAATAATAAAATTAACAAATTAACAGTTATTGGATATCTTCAAGTAAAAGGAACACCACCTTTTCGGTGATCCATACGAAAATGGGATCCTCACTGACTTTTTCTTACCGAAAGTTCTAATCAATTTTCCATTATGAGGGATTCGTTTCGAACATTTTTTTGCCACAAACACTTACAGAGAAATCACTTGCCTTTATTAATCTAACAAAAAAATATGAAAAACTATTGCTCTGCTGCTAAGAAGTGAAACTTTACGGAATAAAAGTCGTGGTTCCACATATTTTAATTAGGATCGCTGACTTTATCAAATTTATTCAGGTTATTAAACAAATCTAAAATTAAAAAAAAACAATTAAGTTACTATAAAATTAAATTATTAAAAAAAAACATACTATTTTTTCTCATATTTACTACGTAATGTTGTGCAAGCTTTTTTGTCAATGATAAATAAGAAAGAAAGTCTTTTTTAAATCCATACAATAGTATAAGCAGTACTTATAATAAAACATCTTTTTTTACAAGTTTCTACTTCATATGAAGTATCCACTTAGCAACTCTTATCTTTGTATTGTCATCGCCTTTACTAAATTCACAACTAACTTACCTTTTATTATCATATCTATAACTATAGTATTGAAGCGTTATTGTGCAATATTGACCTTAAGTACCTCATAGTTAAGTAATAAAAAAAATGTAACTTAATTGACAATGATAACAAAAAAATTCCCAAAAAAATAGAAGGTCGATATAAACAGTGTTTTTGCATGTTTTAAATTAACTGACGTGAAGATAGACACTCCGTCAATAACTCAAAGTCGGTAAAAATGGGTAGTATTATCAAATATTGATTTAATACACTGGATAGTATTTTTCAAGATATAAGAAAATGACTAAAAGTCTGGACTGCTTCTGAGTGCAGTAAAAACCATCGAAATTAGCATTTTATGGTACTATTAGGGTAAGTTGACTTATTTATCGCACCCGACCGTACAGGGTCGTATTTCTACCTGACCGCAATAATAAATATGTGTTCATGATGTCGTATTTGCCTCAGGTTAACGTATAGGGTAAAGTGCGGACCTGAACTATTCTCACCTCTGTTGGCATGGCCGTAAAGGACCACTTTCGAGGATTTTTATTGCAGTCGGAGATAATCGATATGTCTAGTCATTTTCTTATATCTTGAAAAATACTATAGCAGTGCCAATTATTCAGAATCGTATGCCGGCTGGCTATTCTCTTCTATTTATAGTGCATGTATACAGTGTTTTTTTTATGCTCACAGTTAGTGATATTATTACTGGCCCATGATATTTTTGATAAATGGATAACTTAATTATAAAATATAAAATATTTTCAATGAAATTGACATTTTCCTTGGACCTTTAGGAAGGCCTTAAATCAAGACGTATTGAGGAACAAACACAACGGCTTCGCCCGCGTGGACTTCACAACTTTGGCTGTTTTGTTTTTTTCCTATTCTCGCGGGAATTGCAAATTTTGGAAATATACATATTCATATTGTATATCTCATACAAAGTTTTTTAACCCCTCAGAAAATAAATATTTACACACATTCTGCCCCTTTAGGCCCTTAGGGACGGAATTTCTTAAAATCCTTTCTTAGCTGATGTCTCCTGCTCATAATTTTCTCTGCCAAGTTGCATCTTCGTAGGTCAATTAGTTTGACCTTTCGCTTTTTATAGAGGATTTGTATCTTTATATTATGGACAATAATTAGGTCAGGGCTAAACACAATATTGGTAAAAACTTGAATATTCTGAAAAAAGTAATTTGTTTTAGTGGTCTTTCGTAAGATATTATTGGTGTATTTAGCTTTTAATGGATTCTCGAAAATCAATTTTAAGATTTAGTTACTGTAAATAAGGATACTACAATGCTTATACAAATTCGAAGCAGATAATCATACTGTCTAGAAAAAAGATTACACTCATATTTTTTCTTTAAAACAAATTTTAGAGATTTTAAAGTTGTTGCTTAAAATTAACCATTTTAAAATTAATAAATAAAATGTGCAAGTAATTAAAAAAATATGATTATAAACGTCTTGGTTTTGCTAGCCACATTTCCGTTTTAATAAAAGCTAGAATTTCATTTTTTATTTAAAACTTTCCTGTTAAATGTTTGCCAAAACAATGGTTCTTAAGTTTAGCATTTATTGAATGATACCTAACAATATACTTTAAACTTAGTTTACATGCCATCGTGCCATACACAGAAACTGAAGTGGGAATAATAAAATTTGTCTCTAAGGCTGAATAAATGTACCTTAAAATGCGAAACAGACCAGTTTCTAGGATAATCGTAGTTCCATTTCATTGGCTCTGACTTGTTTATTTGCATTTAAAATGCGGCACCTTCAAATCAAAAACTTTAGGTTTGACGCATTTTATTATTAGGTAATAAGATGGTGGCAGGTTAGGTCAAAGGATTTTGTCCCGCCTGGGGTTTTAATTGGTGATAGATAATCCTAAGGATAAGAAAGAAAATAGGATATTTGACCACCGCTCGCATCCCCTTCATAATGGAATTGCATTTCCATTTGTGAAAAGTTTGAGTGCTTTTTGGTGATATTATACCGCATGCCTTTTGAACATAAGGTATAATGAGCTGATTAAGGTCTAGTAATGAATGACATGCTTCCAGCAATTGCACAAATAGTAAAAAGGTTTGCTTGAAGATGGAGCAAAGGTAAAAAATTACGGAAAAATATTGTGCAAAAATTTTTAGCCTCTTGTAATGTTTAATAGTTATTTTGTAATATAGCACAAATGGCATGCATCCCGCATATACACCCTTGTATTATGAACATAAATTCAAGTTGCAAAAAAAGTTGGCAAATTTTTGTGACAATAAAACTGACTTGCGGGTGCGCTACAAAAAATAGAAAACATGCAGAATAAAATAATTTTTATTTTCAATATTTAGTACCCAAAAAACTGAAAATATTTTGTGATATCGTTTTACATGCCAATTTGTATGTCATTCGGAAATGGCATTGTAAGCTTCACTAAAAAATGGCATGCGTGCTGCATATCCACTTCGTATGATAATAAGAAATTATCAAAGTTGCATAAAAGTGCAAATATTTGTGACTTTGTTTTGCACGCCATTTTGTTATTAACGGAGGACTATTATTTCAAGTTCAAAAAAATGGCCCGAATGGCATGCAAAACAAAATCACAAAAATTTGTATTTTTGCAACTTCAAAAATTGGTTATAATATGAAGTGCATGTGCGACATAAAGGCCATTTTTTATTATAGATAACGGTGCTATTTTTCAATAAAATATAAAATGGCATGCAAAACAAAATCACAAGAAATTATCTAATTCTACATTTTTCTATTTTGTGCAGCACATACGTTCATGACATTTTTATTATTAACCAAAAATAATACTAAAAAAATGGCAAAATCACAAAAATTTGCATTTTTTTTCAACGTTTTTCAACACATGCCTATATTTTATTTTAACATCCTGGAATCTCAATTTGCTGTGCAATTAATATTGATTTAAATAAACTACTCTTCAAATAGCATGCGTTTTATAATCACCAAAAATTGCAAAATACTTGCACACGATTTTTTAGTAATTTCCAACTTTAAGCGGTGCATGTCAATTTTTCCACATTATTATTTTGACAAAAACTTTCTGTTCAAAAGGCATGTGGTAAAATATCATCAAACACTCAAATTTTTCAGAAATGAAAATAAGATTTCTATTTAAGGACATATTCCGACGACTGGAACATAATTTAAAAACATACGGCTCTTTTACCAAGCCAAGATCAAAAACTTACAATATAGGAAATACGGAAAATTAAAAATAAGCGTGTTAGAATTTGTCGAGGCTCATATATATTTTTTTTATTTTATTTTCCCCTGTTTCTCTTAAGCAAGCAAAAAATTGCAAATTTTCATTTTACCATTTTAAGTTTGACCCAAAAAGAGCACATGACTTTTATATTACTTTTTTGATAGCACTAACAATTACGGAGATACCCTATAAAAGTGTCAAGAATGGGACACGCTGTACCTGCGCAATTAATACTTTTTCTTAATTTTATTGTTAAGCTTTGAATTTTAAATACATTTAAGGGTTGCTTCTAAAGGTTAAGATTAAATTTGTCTTGTAAATATTTTGGTTTAAATTTATGTTCTTGAATTTTGGGACTTAAACTAATACTAATACTAAACTTAAATTTTGATTTATAAACTCAGGCCTAAAGTTGGTTATAATATGTTTAAATATATTTTGAAATGCGGTCTATTTTTATCTGGGTAACTTGCAACCTTTTGCCAGGATTTATAAAAGTAGTAACCAGTGTTTTTTATAATTAAAAAAAATATATAAAAACCATCATTTTTGTTTCAGAATGCATGGGTGAACATTTGCGTTCCACCTCCTCAACAACAGACATGCAGTGATGTCGAAAGTGACAATGAACTATTGGATATACCTGTAAGTACTACTAAAGTTTTTATATAAGTTTAAAATCACAATTTTTGTGCTACCATTTGACCAATTTCTATATAATAAGGGCGGAACAAAATAAAAGTTTATTTTTAATTTTGCGCCCTTCCCAAAAATTAATTTAAAAAACCCACTGTGCCTTTAATCTTTTATGGATATGGTATTTTTAATTATTATAAATGTATTTTACCTTAAAAAATATTAACTTGAATAAAGAAGTTTATTTCTCCAGTTATACCAAAAAGTATTTTAAGATACCTATAATTTAAAAGATGTAATTTTTTATGACATTAAAGTGATATCGAATCCTGTGATTTTTTTTTGTTTATTATTTTATTAAATTTTTATATTTTAATATTAAAAAAATATAAAACTAAATTATAATTCTAAAAATTATTTGCTATATTATAGCAAGGTTGTAGTATATCTGTTAAGAGTTCAAAAAGTCTAAATATTTCTGTTCTAAAGGAAAGTCATTTTTTCTTAGTTTTCCCGAAAATTAAATTATTTTACATACACTAGCCTTAAAAAAATACTGTTTGCACGTAAATTTTCATATACTGGATAAAAAAGACTGTTGTTTTTTATGTGTTTCAGTAACGTATATCACCTACAAAAAATGCCGGGGGGGGCTAACGGTTTCATTTTAAAATATAATGATATACTATAGGTAAAGAATTAAATTATTTTCGAAAATTATTTAATTTGTTTCAAAAAGTGGAGCAGCGTGTGTCCCCACTGGCCTTTCAAGCATACGCCACTGTGTGTGTAGTTTATTTAAAGGAGAAAGCTAATAAATTTTAGTTTCTATAAATAAAATACTACTTACCGTTTTTGACCTTCGAGAAGCCCGTAAACTGTGTAAACCAGTTTGATCTAGTCACCGAAATTGTTAAGGTAGTTTATTGTTTAAAATAATTTTAAATTATTCCTACCTTGGAGAGCTTTTTCGTATATAACTTCCTATTTTCTGATAATTTATTATTTGTTTTTAAATTCCTATATAAGATAAAGTCACTTAAGCCTAATTAAATGCAATATTTCTACTTTATTAACATTTCATGTACGCAGTTATTTATATTTAATCCTATAAATAGCTATATTAAGTATTATATGCATAATATTTAGTAGTATGTATGTATATACACTATCGAACATAAGTATTGCAACAAATTGTTAATTCAAAAATCTATATTGGTCCAGTAAATGAAGAAACAAACCTGTAAATAAATCTGTACAGTTTTTCCTTGTGGCGCAATTCTTAGGTCTTTGGAGATGCTTTCAAGCGAAAAAAAGTTTATCTCCATTAACAAGTGGGAAATGACCCCTCAAGGCCCGAAAAATGGGTTTCCCGCTAATATCTGCCAAAATATGCAAATTGTAGAATTTTTGTTTAGACAAAAAATGAAGAACGCCTTGTAGTCTATAAAAATGGTCCTTATAATTTTTTTCGAAAAATCGAGAGTTTTTGAGATAACGGGACCCAAAAGTCCCCTAATTTCAGCTGCCGCTCTACCGCTAGAATGCAGCTATCTTCATGGATTCACGTATAAGGGGGCGGACCAATTGTTCCATTACTCGGGCAATAATGTACATTTTTTTAATCATGCAAAGTTTATCGGAATGGGAAAACCGGTACCTATCATTGCATGAGAGTTTGGGTCCATTCTGATTTTTCTAGAATATTAAAAAAAGGTGTCAAAGTTTTTTTTTACAATATTTTGGGAGTATCTTATTAAATTCTTAATATTTTTTGAAAAAATAGTTTGTTATTAACATTTCTTTTTCATAATGAGACCTTAGCAAGTTTTTAATGATCCCAGAAAATTTCCTTCGCCATCTTTCTTGCGTTTTGATAAAAAATTGTTTTGCCCATCTGCATTTTTTAGCCTACTACCACATCTACTCAGTGCGGAATGTTATGAATTTTTCGACGGACGTTTTTGCGAAAAATACTGGTGGTGTGAAAAAATGGTAAGGACCATTTTTATAGATTGTGAGGTGATGTTCATTTTTTGTCTAAACAAAAATTCTGTAATTCCCATATTTTGGTAGATATTCGCGGGCACTCATTTTTGGGACTTTGGGGGACCATTTTCAGAGGGTTCCCACGTCGGAATTGTAATAAACTTTTTTTCGCTTGAAAACATTCGCGAAGACCCAAGAATTGCGCTAAAAATGAAAACTGTACAGATTTATTTACAGCTTTGAATACTTTCAGGTCTTCAGTTACTGGACTATATGATATTTAATGCATACTCAAGAATCTGCCCTAAACATAACAACAACATTGTTTTTCGGGTTAGCCGTGATCATATCTAAGACAACAAGACACTATTCCGTCAACATGTACGATTTTAGAATTTAATGTTTATAAGTGTGCTGTTTTTCAAGCGTCAAAAGTATTGCAACACATATTTTATTGCGTTTATGCAGTTATTTTGGAAGTTAATCCAAGTTTGAATCTTAGAATTTATTAACGCCGGTTCAGAGAAGTATTTCTGGAAATGGAAAAAGGTATTGCTATAGCCAAAGATTTAAGGTCCCGAGTTTTAGTAGCTTTCCAGAATGGACAAAAACAAGCTGCTATTGCTCAAAGGTTTTCGTTAATTCACAGTAAAGTCTCACGGATAGTCTCATATTTTAATTAAAGACATCATTTGGATACTATTCCCAAGTTAGATAGGCCAAGAGAAACAAATGTACAGGCGGGCAGGTTAATAAAACGCATTTCTCAAACAATGGAAGTCAGATCCTCAGATTAAAGCCGAAATACCCCTTATCGACATTTTCTGCCGAACTATATAAAGAAGATTAGTGCAGGTTTGGTTATACAGTAAAAAACCACCAAAAAAAAACCTTTATTTCTGCAAGATATAGAGCTGCCAGACTTGCATTCGCACAAAGGCATTTCAACTGGACTGCTGCTGTTTGGAGAAAGGTTCTTTTTAGTGATGAGACAATAAACTTTTTAATCTTAAATATGTAACGCCTACAGTAAAGCATGGTAACGCTAGTGTTGTGCTATGGGTTTGCTTTTCCTCTGAGGAGGTTGGACCTCTAAACTATCGATAAAATAATGGACAGGTTCATGTACAAAAACATTATGGAAAACGTGGTGCTTCCTTTCGCAGAATGGAAATGCCCCTACCTCCTACAGTTCATTTTCTAGCAGGATAATGATCCGAAACACACTTCTAATAATGTGCGACAATAGTCAGGCAGAACAATATTCAAGTTTTAGACTGGCCTGTGCAATTCCCCGATTTGAATCCCATAGAAAACCTACGTAATATAGTATATACTTGAGGACGAGCACCTTTCCTTCTTAACAAATGGTTTGTCCAAATCCTTATAAACAGTTTTAAGACATTCTTGTATGAAATTCAGGAATTTAAAACCTAAATTACCTACCTTTAAATTTACTCTTTGGATTCTGAACTTTTGCCAAAACCAAAAATAGCTTTGTTTGTTTACGAGACTTGTAATTCAGACGTAATGCATATTTTATTACCTATTTCTATATTTGTGTACTTGAACTAGGATAACGTTTTGTAAATAAATTTTTAGTAGTAATTACATGTTACATTGTTATGCATCTAATTAAAAAAATCTAGTGCACTTATCCTTTGACAAGAAATTTCATGGGTCTCAAGATGAGTTACTGGTAGGTGCAAAGTTGCAAATTACCATACTTATTCGTAAAATACATATAGTAGCGTCAATGAAACATTTTAGTTGGAAGTCCTTAAGAACAGCTCCGATTTTGATATTTCTTTTTAATACTTTTGTTTTTCCATATTATTCAAAATCAGAAACCTTTTGGAGGGGACAAACAAATATTTATATCGTTTAAACAATATTTATAAAATCGTTGGAACTTTTTAAATATTAATTTTTGTCATTTTTACACAAAATCTTTTTTGTAGATAATTAAATTTTCTACCAAAATAGTTTTATAATAATCAATCGTATTTTATTTTCATAGTTTCGAAGATATCGTGAACTTCAATTTCTGAGAACAGAAATTTTACTTAATTTTCGGACTGTTATAATTGCTTATAATATATTTTTATATGATAGTGACATAAAATAAATGTCTGTAAAAAAAATAAAAGTTTATACATTTCTTTAGGAGTTAAACAACTCTGAAAAACATATTCTATATTAGATTTTTAAGAAAAAATGATAAAATTTAAATAAATAAAATTTTATGAAGAGTTATTTATCAGTATTTTAAAAATAGTTTATTAAATGATAATAATTTTCTGCTTTACTCACATATACAAAAAAAATTGAAATTTAATTTTCATTTATATTTTGCGTATCGAAGATTTCATCTTCTTCAAGTGGTTGGTGGTTATCGCAGTCACTTTCACTGCAAACAATGCAAGCCGCTAAGCAATGAAGGCAACTTTTTCTGCAGCTGATGCTGAACCGCACCCTTTTTGCAGGAGCAAAATATGATTTTTAAGACGTTTTCAGGTGCGGCTGGTTGCGTCATTTTTACTGGTTTTAAATAATGGTCTTTTTTAAACTACTCAAAAATAATGCCTTACAACAAGTTTATTAAACAAAAACTATGTTAAGTAAATATGGAAATATATAAAAGAGCTTCTTTTATTTTACATACCCCGACTTTATTTTTTTTTTTATTTTTAATTTCTGGTTGAAAATCAAAGTAATAAAGTACTTTTCAATGAAGGTGTAGACTCACAATGTATGATGCTAAAACTGCCAAAAACTTCCATAGCATTAGCTCCAAAAAATAAAAGTGTAGAACTTCATTCACTACCTCAGACAGAGGATGCAGCAAAACAACGTATCAAAAGAGTCTACTTATAAGTCCAGCAATGGAAAATTAATTCTCTAATCCCTTCTGAAGAATGGAGTTGGCAAAAAGACGATTATTTAAAACCAGGATGCGGTTTAGCATGTGGCTGCAGAAAAAGTGGCCTTCATTGCTCACCGGCTTGCAGTGTTTGCAGTGGAACTGACTGCGATAACCACCCACCACTTGAAGAAGATGAAATCTCCAATACGCAAAATATAAATGAAAATTAAATTTTAGTAACATGGTATAACCCTATTAAACAATTACGATAAGTATATTAAAACTAATAAACACTGTAAACATAATAAGTTTGAAAAAAAATTTAAACGTTTTGATTCCCCGAGAATTACAACAAACCGAAAAATAAAAACCATGTATTTTGGAAAGGACATATTTTTCGACATTTGTTAATATAAACTTTGTTTCATGAAAACACTTGAGTAATCACCCTCTTAAATATTTTAAGTTGCTTAGGAATCACCCTGTATATACAAATGTATATGGGTATTTCTCTGTAAACTTGGCATCTCACTATCTTATAATTTGTACTCGACTTAAAAATATAATCACCTAATTCACCGCTCTCCATCGTACAATATCCAGTAAAGTTTATTACATAAAAAAAGTTTTTATGATGCTCAAAAAACAGATGGGCATGTCCCCAAAAACAGTCCCCTGGCGAAAAAGTTGTTAATATCACCATTAGAAACTTCAAGGACCGGTAGAGGCCCCAAGATGACAAATATTTAATTAAATTTAATGATAATCGTAATCTCTGTATAAAAACGCAACTTTTGATACCTCTTGGGTAGCCGTCGCTCAAAATTTGGTATAATTTATTTAGAGTTAATGTTACAAAACCCCTAAAAATGGCCAATTTTAGAAACTTCAAGGACCGGTAGAGGCCTCAAGATGACAAATATTTAATTAAATTTAATGATAATCGTAATCTCTGTATTAAAACGCAACTTTTGATACCACTTGAGTAGCCGTAGCTCAAAAAAAAAATCCCCATACACGAACGGGACAGCCTAATGCCTATATATGTAGGTATCCCAACTAATAATAAAATTACTTGTGCCAGTTACTTAGAACCTAAATTTATAAATATTATTTTATTTTGCAGGAACCCGTCTTTTACCCAAAACCCTGCCACAAAACCAAGCAAACCTCACTAAAACTTGATGCATCTTCTCTGGGAGACCTGCCAGCGCATTACACTATATGCGCCCTGCAGCCCCATCAAATGCCTGTTTGTGGGGTTTACATTGACAAGCGAATTGTTCCCGGTTTCAAGTACAAGATTCGTCCATTACCATCTGTTGGGGAAAAATCCACCGTTAACAAGTGCTTGTTTAAAGACAGGGCGTTGACCTTGCAGAGCATCGGTAGAGGTAAGTTTAAAAAGAAATAATAAGCAAGATTTCGCAAATATTATAGCTTTAGACTAATTCTAAAAGTACATATGGTTTAGCATATATGTGATCAGAAATATTAAACAATTAATAAATATGTAACTTTGTTATTTGTCCTGGTAATTCTAGCAAATACCAACGCAGGTTTCATCATACATAGTAAATAAAACCACTGCTAATAAAAATTTTACTTAATCTCTTAATTATGCATAGAACGTTCTTAATAAAGTACACATAGAGTTTGTAGCTAGAGTGTTTATTTGATGTGAAATAAAAAGCCGCATTTATACTGGTTCTCGTAAATCACTTGCCTGAGCTTTATATGCGAACAAAAATACATATATACAAAAAATTGCATTAAACGCAGATAATAGGTTTTATTTAACTAAAACACCAGTTTAGTCCTTAATGAGAAAAAATATAATTGGATAAAAATAAGTTATAAATCTGGCCGTCTGCCAACTGCGACGTGAAAAAAGTTACGCGTTATGTTAAAGTTTAGTCAAGGCCTTTAAGGAATGTCTTATACATTTTCTTTTAAACCGCATTCCTAATGTTAGAAAACTAAGTGAAGATCACATTTTCGTATCCTCTTTATGGGTCGGCATCTGCAACAAGCTGTCGTGTAAATTAATAAATTTTCCGAAACCAATGGTTTATTCAGCACTCAGGAAAGTGATAACCAGGGTCAGTTGGACGTACATCCAATATAAACAATCTTGTAATATACAAATATTAATTTATTACCCGGCCAAAATAGACATTCACCCCCCAAATTCCCAGGAAGCTAAATATTTACGTGAACGTTAGGATTATCATTTAAATGAAATTGTGAAAAGTCTCAATCGATCTCATGTGTGCAAAAAATTTTATACAAGGTCAAAATTCGCGGTTAGTTTTGGTTAGTTTTATGATAATAATAGTTCAAACAAAAATTGTGGATTGTGCAATTGTCTACAAAAATTATTCGTACACTTTTTCTCCTAAATTCACCGTTTTTTTTTTAACGGTTCTAGAGTTTATTTAAGTTGTATTCCCTATATTATGCACACGTTTCCACACCACATGTGAGATGTGTACTTGACGCGTTTTTTTAACGTGGCATCCCCAGTTGGCCTACCCACGGTCTATTTTCATAAATCCTAGTCAAATAAAAGGTCTTCTCATTCACTATTTTCTTCTTCAATTTCTCCATCTTCTTTATCTGCCTGAGTTAAAGTAAATTGTTCAAACAGCGATACATCAGTTGTTTCGTCGTTGGTGTAAGCATCTTTTTCTGTTGGTGATTCAACATTTGAACACGACGGGCCTTGACAACCGGTGCATGCTGGTGAACAAAATAAAGCAACTTTTTTGCAGCCGCTATTTCGAATCACACCCCTTTTTGCAGTTGCAAAATATAGTATTAAGGAGTTTCTCTGGTGCAGATGGAATTAGTGTGTGGATTCTTCTGGGTTCAGTTGATTACCAAGCCACACTTGAACTTGATAATATACCCGATAAAAATGTTGTTGAGCAGAAGCCCAGGTTGGAGGAAGACAAGCTAATTGCACACGTTTTTTATTTCTAGAAAGTTTTCTAAAAGATAAGTAACGTAAATTATTTTGAAGCTCTATATACTGTAGGAAGAAACCGAATTCCGTGGGTAATTATAGTTTTTGGGGTAGAGTTAATATCTTTAAAAGCTTTAGTAGATTTCACATTTTTATTATAATGATATTCCTAATATTTACGTAAATTTCTAGCGAATAAGCTATATATGCAAGGGTACCCCCATTTTTCAGGCTAACTTGACCGGATAATAAAGAATATTTTCAACTCGATAATATTCGACATACCCTTAAAACCCAGGTTGTTTTCTAAGTAACCTAAAGTATTTGAGAGTGGTCTTATGAAAAAGGTTCATATTAACAAATTTCAAAATACAGGATGTTACATTTTGTTGTTTTTTCTTTTTATTTATAATATACGGGTAATCCAAATGTCTCTTTTTTTCAACATTTACAGTGTTTATTAGAGATCATGTTTTATTGTTAGTGTAAATAAACACTTAATTGCTCTACCTAGAGTGTGCGCTTAGGTTCTTGTATAATAACATTTTTTAAAATATAAGCTCGCCACTAGTATTTTTAAATTTGGACATCAGCATTGGTAATCCCTATTTAATATTTTACATAAGATATCCTATCAGAATTGTTAAATTACAGCCTAGTTTCAGAAAAAATATTTTAAATTGATGTGATAGAACATATTAACAAAAAAAACATAGAATGCTTTATTATTATTATTAGAATAAGTAGAAGCTTGCATCATGACTAAAGAAGACCATTTTCGGCGTCTTCTTTAGCTTTAACATGTTTTAAATTATTGTTTATTAGGGTTGTTTTATTTTACTAATCCTCCTTGAAACAATGTATGTGTATATTCTATATTTTTACACATATTCATAACATTTTTTCTCGTAAACTAAGCTGCTACTGAAAAAAAAAATATTGCCCCTGGTGAAGCGGAGGGCCAAATGTTTATTTATACTAAAACATGCTTTTTAATAAACACTGTACACATTTAAAGTTTGAGAAAATCAAGACAGTGATTACCTGATAATTAAAAAAAAAAATCACGACAAAAGCAAACAATAATATATATATGTAATAATACATGTTCTATATTTTAATTTTTTTGATAATGTGAAAGCTTCTTCCTTAGAGAGTATTATTATACAAGGCCTGCAGATAACTTTTCACAGTTAATTGATAGTAGATAATATTGTTTCCTATACATTGTAATTGTGGGATATAATCAATGTGGGTCTATTTTTTAACTTTGATCTTGTTAGATGACATAATGGCTTAATTATTATTATTATTATATTCACTTAAACTTAAATGTACTTTATAGTCTTGTACTACCTAATTGTGTTAGCTTCCAATTAAACTCGAAGTAAAAAACACTGAGCATCCAAGTTAGTTTAAATAAACGATTTGTTGTCCAAATAAGTCAAGTCCAATAGGTCCTAAGTAGGGTAATTTTAGTTTCGAAATTCAAATTTTAAAATTGTGTTTTTTTTCCTTATAAAATTAATCAGTGATATCTAAAACTATATTATGAACTTCATTTTCAGGTTTTGCAAGACGCTTTACTTTTGAAGCAGACAAAGGAAAACTTAACTCAAATGACAACTACTTTTATAGTGACAACAGACCGGAAGGCTATGCTTTCGAGCTAGAAGTTATTTCTGAAGGAGACAAATTTTCTATCTTTGACCTTAACAATGTCAGTCAGGGGACAGTTGAAATTTTAAAAATAGAGGTAAGTTTATGTTATTAAATTATGCTTAATGTGTATTTTTTGAGCAATTTCAGCGTCCCCAACATAAAATAAAAGGATACTTTAAGAGTACAGCAGTTTAATTACTGAGAATAAATTGTTTAATATAAATTAATAACTTGTTTAAAACCTTTCATGGGTCAATAAAGAAAATGGTTCATTTAAAATAAATTTTGGTTTTTGAGTTTTGTTAGTCTAGTAAGTGTACTGGAAGAAAACCAATTTAGCAACAGAAGCAGTGGGAGATAAATGAAGAGGAAAACTATTTTCAAGCAGAATCCACTAAGTCGGTTTGTCAACGCCTTTTCAAGAAATCCGAAGATTACTATTCTAACGAAACAAAAAAATCTTAATTGTGTTTTTAATGAAACATTATTAAAATTTATTTTAGCTGCTGAACCTCTTGTATTTAATTTTTGATAAGAAAAAATAAATCAATACTAAATTAGTTAAAAGAATTTCTAGATTTTACCGAAAAAATAATCTTAAATGTAAGAACTAGCTTCTTTTAAGTTTTTTTACCTTCTAAAACTTTTATTTGTTAAATTTTTAAGTTAAGTCAAAAAATTGAATTTAAGTTTTAATTATAACTAACAGCCAAAAAGGTCAACTTATAAATTTGACGTTCCGTTCCCGCTGCTGTTGCACTTCCTGTTTGCAAGTTAAATTTATGACGTTTAATGTAACCATTTATAAAAGCCGACGTGTTTTTAGGCGGCAGCGAAAGGGAAATGCCAACGAAACGTCAAGTTCATTATAATGTGACACCGAAAACTGTTTTATTAAATTTATCTTGAAATATAAATAGATTATTGGACATGATGTCCCATTAAAAAAGATTGTGACTAATAATGATTTTCTATTGCTATCATTTATTTAATATTTTGCTGTGTTACTGTTTTTTTTAAACTTTATATTAAGGCCGTGGTTTTACATATACCTATGTGCATAGAGGGTGAACTAACAAAGAAACAGGCTCATATGGGCAAATCCTTATTTTTTTTTTGAAAAATCCTGGGGCCTGTTAATTTTATTTTTGAAGGGGACACTTACTAATCACATTGTCATCTTTAATCCTGCAACTCCTTAGGAGGGGATCGCACAACCACCAAAATCTTAAATAGAAATGGTAGTTCAGTGATACCTCATTTTAAAGTTCTTTCAATTTTCTTTTTACGACGATACCTAATATTTATGACGTTCAATGTAACCATTTATAAAAGCCGACGTGTTTTTAGGCGGCAGCGAAAGGGAAATGCCAACGAAACGTCAAGTTCATTATAATGTGACACCGAAAACTGTTTTATTAAATTTATCTTGAAATATAAATAGATTATTGGACATGATGTCCCATTAAAAAAGATTGTGACTAATAATGATTTTCTATTGCTATCATTTATTTAATATTTTAAGCTGTGTTACTGTTTTTTCAAACTTTATATTAAGGCCGTGGTTTTACATATACCTATGTGCATAGAGGGTGAACTAACAAAGAAACAGAGGCTCATATGGGCAAATCCTTATTTTTTTTTGAAAAATCCTGGGACCTGTTAATTTTATTTTTGAAGGGGACACTTACTAATCACATTGTCATCTTTAATCCTGCAACTCCTTAGGAGGGGATCGCACAACCACCAAAATCTTAAATAGAAATGGTAGTTCAGTGATACCTCATTTTAAAGTTCTTTCAATTTTCTTTTTACGACGATACCTAATATAAGGTTTTTTAAGTTTCTAGTTTAAAATTTTTTTCGTTTAAACTTAATAATGAATTTAAACAGATTTTATAACACATTACCAAAGGTCTATTACCGCAGGTAGCGTAAAATAATACTGAGAAGGCACTATTAAAAAAAAGAATAAATGTGCTCGTGCGCATTTAAGCTCTTTCTGTTAATTAAAAGTAGATAAATCTAACGCCTCACGATTTGAATGATACGGAAGTTTATCGGTTATACTGTCAAACAAAAAAAGAAAAGTGGTCTGGTTCGTAGTACTTACATGATATATATATATATATATATATATATATATATATATATATATATATATATATATATATATATATATATATATGCATTTTGAAGTATATTTTCTTCCGGATACAAATCCGGTGTAAGAATTGACCCACCACATCACAGAAACTTCCTAACCTTAAAAAACAGTTCTAAAATACCAAAAATTCACAAAAGAACACTAGCAAAAATACAGTTTCAGTGATCTGTAATGAAGTAGCTAATTTCATTAAATTTTAAATGTTTAAATGCATAAATCCCCATAACTACTAATTTAAAGTACACAGTGTTAGGTTGTGTTGTAAAGGGAATCAAAAAATCTTTAAAATAAGGAATAACTTGACCACCGTTTTCATTTAGAATTTTAGGGATTGTATCGTCCCCTCCAGAAGGGTTGCAAGTTTAAAACCATTTTTTATATCATACAAAAGATTGTTTTTTCGGTAAGATTAGTAATTTTCAAAACTTAACAAAACAATAATTACTCATAACATGGGGACGCTGAACTAGAAATGCGCCAAAATATCGAAAAACAAGTTGTTTTATCAGACCCATCACAAGCTACCAACACCTAAGACTGCGATCCACCTAACCTAAAAACTCTGGAGCCAAGGGGCACCGAGTACGTTGTCGTAAGTCTTTCAAATAAGAGATTATAATTTAGTAATGTATAATTTTACTTATTATACTCACTCTTTCAGGGACCTCAATTAGAAATTTCTAGCTCATTTACTAAACAGGGCATCGAAAAACGAGCCAATGTTAAATTTACAGGCAAAGTTGAATTTTACGACACTGGAGTCGCTAAGCCTATGTTGCTTAGTGGCGTAGTCGTTGCTCTGAAACCTAAAGGAAAATCTTCTGCTGAAATTATTAAGGTAACAAATGTCCATGTAAGAAAACAGAGATGGGTTTTGTTACCCGGTATTCAGAATAATCACAGACGAGTGACTGTCAGAGGACAGGACATTAATGATGTACCCACTAAATATACCATGACTGGATTGGAGCCTTATGAAATCCCTGTTGTAGGTAAGCAGTAATAATTATTATTTATCAATATATAATTTACTCATTCAAAAAAATAGATAAAACGTCTAAAATTGGGTGTAAAAAAATTTAGCTAACCACAACTAATTACTTATTTAAATTTAAATAATTCTTAATTTATATTTTTATATTTTAACTGAACGACTGGTTTTGATAAAAACTAGTACAACAAATTATTATTTGTTGGTTCTACAGTGGTACATTTAAATTAAATATCACTTAAAAGTTGCACCAGATTAATAAAATCTATAAGTAAATATAATTACTATCGGTTTATCTTGAGCAACTCGGTCATAATAAAATATACATTAGGTTATTATATTGATTTAGTTTCTTTATTAGAAGCACTATCAAGAATATTATTTCTAAACATTAAAACTAAACATTTTTACTTGTTATTTTATGCACAGTTAAAATTTTCGAAAAATTCTAAAATATAAAAGTATAAGAAAAAAATATACTAAACATCATAAAATATTATTATTTAGGAAGAGAATCTGACGCACAATTGTTTTTATTTTTGACTATTTTCAAAAACTTACCAACATATTTATCTACCTCTATCTTATAAAAAAATGGAAACTTTAATTATAACCCGTGGACTACTTTTTTTAAATTATTTTGATTAGCAGATAGCGATTTTGAGTCAAACAAATTTCCTTATCTCAGTTCACAAAAGAAAATACATATATCTACTAAAAGGATAAAAATGTTTACAACTACTTCCTACAAATTGTTAAAATCACCATTTTTACTGTAATTTATTTTATTTTAGGAACATATGTAGACCCAAGAGTTATTCCAGGATTTTCTTATAGAGTGCGCCCCAATAACAGGAAGAACCATCTATTCGGAGGCAGGACGCTAAGACTTATTAGCATTGGAATGGGATATGCCAAGGTAAAAATATAATTTAAGAAAGGTATTCTAAATGCCTAAAAACTTTTTTGATTTTTTTATGTTCTAAAATATTTTTATTACCAATTATGCTTTTTACTTTCTCAATATTAATTTGCAAAACTTTTATTTTTGCTTAATTTCTTAACATATTTGTAATTCACAAGAGCTAAAACTCATTTATAATAACAAATAATAATTGTTAAGCTTTTAATGATCATTACGTTCAAGAGCGAATAAATATATCAGAACAAGGACATAAAATACCATTCAAATGCTATGTCATAGCAAACAATAATAAAAGTCTAAAAATTTAACAAAGTTGGTTCTCTTAGGTGAAGCAACAACATAAGTAGACAAAAATACATTAATTTTTTCTTTTTAGCGATTAACCTTCGAACCAGACTCTCTTGTAAACCCAGACAATTACCTTTGGTCTGACAATCATCCAGATGGTCTTGGACTAGAACCCAGAGCTGTAAGCAAAGGCATGAAATTCATGGTAAAAGCGGGAGATCAAATTATTGGTGAAGCTACCGTTTTTAGAGATGACATGCCCCAGTTCGAAGAAAAAATGGAAAAGGTAAATAAATAATTAAATATATATATATATATATATATATATATATATATATATATATATATATATATATATATATATATATATATATATATATATATATATATATATATATATATATATATTAAATTAAATTAATTTTTATAAATTAATTCACCCTCCTTTAGATTTAGATAGTAATCTCTATTTTTGTATGTCACCTTTAAACGTCGCATGTTTAAAACACTGTCATAACACACCAAATATTAGTATATTTTTAAGTTAATTGTTATTTTAAAATGTTAATCATACATTCACATACCACCTAAAATCGGGTTATTTTAATTTGATAGTTACGAAAGCAAAAATAATTAATTAATCTAAAATGTATCACATTGGTCCAAAATGTCTGTTCAATGGTTACAAACGCAAATGACTAAAAAGGAGGCAATAGCTACAATTAGTATAACTTACCTTATTTTTAAATTAAAACGACCTGATCATAGGTATAGACATTACAGTCGTGATTACTAAAAAGTTTGTGGTTTAAGTCAAAGAAACTGGGTAAAGTAAGCACTAACTACAAAATGGTTAATTATTTTAGGTGAAAACCACATCAGGACAATATGCCATCGAAAAACATATTCAAATAGATGTCATATGCCACATTCAACTTACAAGACCTGGTGGAGGCTCAAGCGAACAAGATTCTTACTTAATGAGAGTTTCTGGTTTGGCGATAGTTCGCAAAGAACCCAAAGCAAACATTGCCAAAATTGTAAAAGTAGATAATATTGGTCTCGATTCTCCGCTGTATATCCTTTTCTCACAAACGCATACTGAAATCACCTTTATTCCTAAAGAACATTAAAATACTATGAAGATATTAGGTTCAGAATAATTTTTAAATAAACAAGTTATTAAGCTTGTTGTATAGACATTAAAGTGGTCGTACCATTAAGATACAACCTTTAAAGAATATTTTTCGTTTAATTCTAGAATAAGCCTTCCAGACCAATACCAGATACACTTTTCCGTATGGAGTCCCTGGTTCAACTTTAATAGTTCCATTTTTTTGCATTATTTATAAAAGTAAATGTTATACCTCCATAATTTCTTAATAATAAGATAATCTTTTTAGAACAAAAGACTAAAATATAATCGCTTTATCGAATCAATAACGCTAATAAGATGCTTTTGAGTCTATGAAGATGGGTATGACCCATTCATTAAATTTAAATATATTCTTTAAAAGCTACTCTGTAATTGTTGTGAAGGGCTTTTGTCTATATAACAAGCTTTATTCTAAAGGATTTTAAAAACTTCCGTGATATTCGCATGTCCAGCAGTGATGTACTCATGTATTTCTGTACCCAGTCGCGACATGTTTTACTGGTTCCTTGTGAATATACCCTTGTTTATGGGATCTTTTAAATCAAATTTTCGGAAACAGGGCTATAATTAAATAATACAATTTACATCAGGCTTATCGCCAGTTTACGTTTTTACATTCAAGTTTTTGTGGTCGGTTCTTAAAGACCTTAAACTGATCAGCTTATTTTCTATTTACTCTACTTATAGTAATTTTTTTCTCCAAGAACATTTTATATATAAGAGCTAAAAATAAAATCAGCATGACAGGACTCTAACTTATATGTTAATTCTTCATCGGTTAGTAGATATGTGTTCGTATTTTTTTACTTTGGCTCTCTTTACCTATTTCCAGGTGGTTTAAAATTAAATAAACAGCTCTATAAAATTTTGTTCTGTACTTTAATACATTTTAAGTTATATTTTTTTACTGTTCTATCACTGATCCTATTTATGTATGTTTTTTAATATTTTTGTTTTGTTCTTGTCCCAGTTATTTTGTTTTTAGCTAACTTTTAGCTAAAACAAATATTTTGACATTAAAGTTCGAAAATTCCATTTATTGGTCTAAATTGGAAAGACTAAATTTGAAGACTTATTAGACGTTTAGCTTTATTTTATATTTTCCTATTTTACTACAATTTACCTTTCTTTAATTTCGATATATCATATAAGTTATTTTGAGTAACCGCGATCTTAACTCATACCATATACTACATTAGGAAATAATTAAATCGTTTCTAAAATTGAACAAACATTCAATATTTTAATAATTAATTATTGCCTTTTTATTTCCTTTTATTTTTCAGTTAGTGTATGTAGAATTAATGCAATAATGTGATTCTGTTTTAGTATTAGCTTATATTTCTTATATAGATGGAATTTATTTTAATTTAATAAAGAAATTCTGTTTTGCATAAATAGATTCGTTTTTGTTATTATACCTCCTTTAATTCCCAAAAGTATATATACAGGGTGCCACAGATTCGAGTGCATGCATGGGGATCTCGGAAACCGTAAGAGATACAAGGTCGGTTAAATTATGGCAAAGTTGCGCATTTAGGTACCTAACAACATGCCGTTTAGAAAGTTGTAAAATTCCGAGTACTTCCGGAGATATCCGGAAATAACTGAAATTTGGCGATTTCGTTTTTATTTTTTTCTGACGTTATTTAAAGAGATACGGAAAAACAAAAGACACTTTCTTATGGCCACTTTTTAAGTTCTACAAAACAGCGTTGAGAGATTTTCCGTACGACGTTTTGTTTTCGTTAAACCATCATCAACTTTATTTTTTTAAATACGACACTCAATTCTTTATTGCATTTTTTTAAAGCAGTTATAATCCCAATTACAATGATGTATAACACTTAATATTTTTCTGTTAAATAAACATATTTTCCATAAGAGACAATGAGTTAGACAAGGAACGCACATCATTTCTTATAGGGGCGTTCCATATTTGTTAATAAATATTAAGTGTTATACATTTTTGTAATTGGGATAATAAGGGGTTCAAAAAAATTAAATAAAAAACCCAGGTCCGTATTTAAAAAAATAAAATTGATGATGGTTAAACGAAACGTCGTACGGAAAATCTCTCAACGTTGTTTTGTAGAGTTTAAAAAGTGGCCATGAGAAAGTGTCCTTTGTTTTTCCATATCTCTTTAAATAACGTCAGAAAAAAATAAAAACGAAATCGGCAAATTTCGGTTTTTCCCAGATATCTCCGGAAGTACTCGGAATTTTCAACTTTCTAAAGTGGACATGGTTAGTTACGGAAATACACAACTTTGCCATAATTTAACCGACTCGATATCTCTTACAGTTCCGAGATCCCCATGCATCACTCAATCTGTGATTGTATTATATATATATATATATATATATATATATATATATATATATATATATATATATATATATATATATATATATATATATATATATTAAAAGTTTCAACATTTATTGAATTAAATTACAAGCATAACATAAAAAATGTAATTACTTTTTCTTGTAAAACCTGTATTAAATATTTAATACTTAAAATTAAAGGCGAAATTTATTGGAAAAGATGCAAAATGATATACAGTATAGCAGTGTATTCTACATGTAATAAAATACCATCTGCTATAAATTTCGTTTTAAGTCAAATAGTAACCAATACCTTATTTCAAAAATAAACTTTATACAAATTCAGAAAATTGGTAATGAAAATACAAAACCATGAAACTTAATAAAGAAATTAAACAAAGGGTCCTGTATAAACTAAACTCTAAGGAAAAGATCAACTGTGTTGAAATTAAAGTTTATGAAATAAAGTAACTGTTAAAGTTAAAATAACTGAACTACAACGACCTTAACTGGAAAAAACGTTTCTGATTGGTAGTTGTCGCTGGCGATAATACGTAGGTCTAAGAACGAGTCTTTTGACTGTTATCGGTGTCGTAAATCATAATTCTATGAATATCCCTTCTTAACATAATTCTGTTTAACTACTTTACTAAATTAATTTAGTATGTTATAGTTATTTTTATTGTTTTCTTAAAAAAAGTGTGCTTGATAATAAGGGGGAGGCCATATTAAATGTCTGCCTAAGAACGGCGGCACACGAGAGTGTGCTGTGTCACTTTGTGAGCCGCTCTCCTTTATCTTCAACAGATCTCTTTCTACTGGTGTTTTTCCCAAAAAATGGAAACACTCGTTTGTCACACCCATTCTTAAGGAAGGACACAACTGTGATATAAAAAAATTATAGGCCTATAGTCGCACAGTGTGCTATTCCCAAAGTGATGGGGGTGATGATCATACCCTCATTAAAGACTTTTAAAAATATTATTATTGAAGAACAGCATGGGTTTGAGGAAGGTCGTTCTACCGAGACCAATCTTTTTCTGTACACAAACTACATTAGTGCAGCCATGGATGATGGTTTTGAGGTACATGTAGTCTATGCAGACTTTAGCAAGGCATTCGATCTATTGGATCAAAGTGTCTTGTTGAATAAACTAAGATCTTTTGGCGTAAGAGAACCTTATTACTTGTGGATATCCTCATACCTTCAGGGAAGAACATTACAAGTTAGAATGTCTGGCCTTCTTTCATCGAAGATTGACGTCGTCTTGGGTGTCCCACAGGGAAGTCATTTAGGCCCGAAGCTGTTTTAGCTGCTGGTGGACAATATTTTGGCTCCAAATATCTTTTATTTGCTGACGACTTAAAACACTATAGAGTTGTCAGGTCTGATGAGGATTTTAAGGCACTGCAGAGGAACTTAGATAGTTTGGCAGAATGGTGCTTAAAAAATAACCTTAAACTGAATGTGGCGAATTGCTCGTACACCATATTTAGTCGCAAAAGATATGTAAGAGATTTTAAGTATAACATTGGAGGTGCTAAACTACGGAGGGTAAATGTGGTGACAGATTTGGGAGTGTGGCTGGATAGTAAACTCCGTTATACGGATCACTATGAAACAATCATAACCAAAAGCAACCGTATGTTACGTATGATCACAGGAATGTCGAATGAGTTTAATAATTTGTGTGTTTTAAAAATGTTATTTATAGGTTATGTGCGCTCTGCATTGGAGTATTGTTGCTTAATTTGGATTCCCTATTACGAGATACATAAAAAACGTTTAGAACTAGTCGAAGTAAAATTATTAAAATACTTGAGGTTCCGAATGGCGCAGGAAGGTTTGTTGCTAAGCTTGCATGAGATGAGGGCATATCATGGGATAACGAGGCTGGAAGACCGCAGACAATATTTTGAGCTACTCTTCTTTTATAAAGTTATACAAAACATCATAACATCACCTGACATATTGGGTGGTATTGATTTCTATATACCACCTAGAAGTTTAAGAATGTCACCACTGTTGTCTTCCAAGCATAATACCTTACATGCTCAAAATATGCCCCTAAACAGGATCGTTAAGTCTGTAAATAGTTTCCCTGACTTAGACTTCTTTGGGTTGTCTGTTAATGCTTTCAGAAGTAGGCTGAGAGGTCTGATTCTGGAAGCTAATGATGGTGTTAGAAAATATTAGCTATATTTAATGTTATGTTTTTACCATAGTGTAAGTATGGTGTATCCATTATGTAAATAAATAAATAAATAATTTGTTAGTTATTTTTTTATCGCACCCAAATTGAAAGGTTGGTCCGTTAAAAATCACTAAAGTGGGTATTAGGCAATAAAAAATATCACACTAAAAGCGCCTTAATTATTTCTGCTTTGTATGAAATACCGCTTCAATTGCAATAAAAACAAATTTTCCTTATTTACTTTTTATTCTCTTTTATATTAATATATATCTTATTTACAATATAATAAAAGGTATAATATATACAAATATAAATAATCATTAACAATATTTTCTGGGATTTTGGAAACTATCGTAAAAATTTGGAAGAAAAAAAAATTAAATGCTGCATTTGTAAAATTAGGCTGTAACTCTTTTATTTTTCAATTTTGAAATTTGGTTTTTAGGAAATTTTTAGAATCAAATTGTTAAATGAGTTAACAAAAAAAACGTTTCGGCTTTGTCATATCATTAGCTATTTTGTTCTTTTTATGAACGTCATATTCCAATTTTCGGTATTAAAATAAATGCACTTATTTGTACCTTTTTACCAATAAATCACATACAGATAATAAAGCCACAATAACCGAAAAAAACAAAATTATACTTACACAGCTCATCCCTTATTTTTATTTAAAAGTTAAATAATGACGCAACCGTATTATAAACTATTTTTTTATCATAAATAACCGTTAAAACCCTTCAACCCCATATCTTAAAGGTGTTCTTTTTTTAATCAGGGAGTGTTATTTTCATTTATTGCCTAAAAGTTAGAAACAGAAGAAGTAAACATGTCAGTTTATTGTTACCCCATACACATTTTAAAGTACCTAGCTAATTATTTTAAATGCGTTTATTTTTTTCAAACTTACACCTTATAAAAGTAAATAAAACATAAAGGGCCCCGCACATTTCTTATGGGAAGTGGCCCCCGGTGAAAATGGCTGAAATCGATACATGTTTTAGCTTTTGTCATCCTTTTCATTAAAACGTACATAATTATTTTAACTAGTAAGTTAAAAAAAAATGCCCTAAATCCAACATTTTAAGACTTATTTAATTTTAAAATCAGCTAAAATCAACGTTTCTGTTGCGGCTTATCATCGAAACTGGTTGAAATCATGGACGTTTTTGACAGATAGTAGGGACGTTATCAGATGGTACGAATATTCTAAAAATCAACCATTTCGACAACAATTAATAATTTTGTTTTTTTGCTTACCTAATAAAAAAAGGTTTAGCATTAATATATTTCGTCAAACACTTTTCTTGTACCCAAAAATGAGAAAATTGACATATGTTGTAACTTTGGTCATCCTAAGGAAAAGTCACGGATCGATCATTATTTACAAATTCAAAAAATCATAATATTTTAATAGTCTAATAGTCATAATAATATAAAAAGTACACAATCTTAAGTTTTTTAGGTCACCGAATTCAAATCTAATGTCAAAACGTCAATATTGACAATTAACAGCTGTCAAGTAAATGTCAAACAGCAATAAACAAACGAAATTGGTAAAATCAATTCCTTCTTTATGTTTTTCAAGTCGCTGAATTTAAATCTGATGTCGAAAAATCGATATTGACTGTTGACAGCTGTCAACTAACTGTCAAACAGCGATTCGCAATCGAAAATAGGTAAAATAAATTCCTTTTTTATGTTTTATGTTTTGCCCATTAAGACTTTTTTCAGGATGACAAAAGCTACAACATACATCGATTTCAGCCATTTTCACTGGGGGCCACTTCCCATAAGAAATGGTTGATCTGTGGAGCTTTTGAGCTCCATAGAAGCCAAAATACGCATAATGGAGCTGTGCCCATTGAGATTTTTTCTTAAGGAGAAAAAAGCTACAACATATATGGAATTCAGCCATTTTCACCGGGGTCACTTTCCATAAGAAATGATCGATCTGTGGAGTTTGGAGCTCCGTAGGAGCCAAAATACGCATAATGGAACTTCGTGCCCATTAAGACTTTTTCTCAGGATAACAAAAGCTACAAAAAATATCGATTTCAGCCATTTTCACCGGGGGGCACTTCCCATAAGAAATGTGTCCTTTGCGAATCTGATCCATCCAAAAAATTTTAAGTGGTGTTACTAAAAGTATCTTAAACAAAATGTCAAAACGGCTGTCATTTCGAACATTATAATATTACTTTATGATTATGTTTAATGTTGTTCAAAATGTCCTTAAAGCATTTTTCTGAGGCAAATTATGTTAAAGTTAATTAAAAAAAATCAGTCAATAATCATTCCTAAATATAATTGGGTTATCTTATCTATATATTATTATATCTTATTTTAAACTGCGAAAAATAGATGCGCTGCCACTATCAAAAAGGTTAATTCGACTACTTTTTATTCTGAATAAATCCCGTATGACGTTCAAAAAAAGTACACGATGGTTGGACGAAACCTAAACGATCTCCTGGAATCTTTACATAGCTATACTAAAAGAAACTTCATTCTATTTTAAATTAAGCTTTACCAGTTTTTTTTTCAATATGTCAAAAATTTTTCCTATTTAACGATTCTTCTATCTGTGATAGTTTCTTAAATCCCAATACACGCATTACCAATTTGGGCAACGCTATATACAAAAGCTGATAATTCTTATTTTTCTAGTTTTCTAACTATTTTCAGTTTTTATGATATTGCGTTTTAATTTGATATTTAGTTATTTATCTATCCTGTTGAAATGTTTTAGGAACAGCCAAGGTCACATAGGATGAAAAAATATTCCTTTGAGTTCGGTATCACATAATTTCTTTACTTCTTCTAAAAAGGAAATTTGCAATAAGTCTTTTTATAAAATTCATGGTCAAATTTGTAACAAGCCTGTTACAAATATACATTATTATATTACAAAAAAATTTATAAAAATCCAATGCTACTAATTATGTATAAGACAATGTTAATCAGTGCTCCACAATTTATTTCCAAAATGTTTTGTTTTTTAATTTTCCTAATTTTAATGTATTTATCACTTGTAACACCCCTAGTGTTAAAATTATTGCCGGTAAATTTTTTTCAAGGTCACCAATGTTTTTGTTGTGAAAATTATCCCGAGTCGAAGACGAGGGAGAATTTTCATAACAAAAACATGAATGAAGCCGAGAAAAAAATTTTGCGGAAATTTATTTTAACACGTGTGGTATTCGGTAAGAAAATTTCACATTTTCGTCGATTAATTAATTTAAAAATAAAACTTATTATGACAGTTGTCAAACAGTATTTCCGGTTCTTTTAGGTAAATGTGAGGCATCTTATTCTTTTAAATAAAGTTTATTTTAACCTTTAGTAATTCATTTATATTGCTAAAATTTGCGGAACATCTTTATTTCTGTTTCAGTATTTTCATAAAATTCATTTTAAATATTTAAATGAAAAAAAAAATCAAATCATAAAATGTCATAATGTCAAACGTTGACATAATATTTTCCACTTATTAAATTAATGCAACCTACCCACAATAAAAATTTTACCAGAATAAATCACTGTCGTCATGGTAGCATCAACAAAATAAAGAAATTTGATTGGTCTATTTAGTAGGTCACGAATGATTTTCCTAGTCGAAGACGAGGGTGAATTTTCACAACAAAAACATAAGTGAAACCGAGAAAAAAAATTACCGGAAATTTATTTTAACACGTGGGGTATTCGGTAGGAAAATTTCACATTTTCGTCAATTAATTAATTTAAAAATAAAACTTACTATGACAGTTGTCAAACAGATGCAGTATTTCCGGTTCTTTTAGCTAAATGTAAGGCATCTTATTCTTTTAAATGAAGTTTATTTTAGCCTTTAGTAGTTTATTTATATTGCTAAAATTTGCGAAACATCTTTATTTCTGTTTTAGTATTTTTACAGAATTCATTTTAAAATATTTAAATGAAAACTATAAAAATTAAATCATAAAATGCCATATCAAATAATTCTGAAGTGTACGAAACGCAAGTGTTCGAAACGAGAATAAATCTTTAAAAATCAGTTTACATAACTTTCTCAATTTCTTCACAGGTAATTAAAATATAAATCTCAAGAGCTTTGAAAATCTAAAGTTAGATGAGATCAACGTGGACAAATAAGCCATACTTTAAAAGAGGCTCGAGAAAAGCACAGCGAAAAGGTTAACACAAAGGGGAGAAACTAAGCCAAAATACGAGGAACCTAATAAGAGCAAGGAGAAAGATGCGAGAAAAATACACGGCAAATTCCGTTACTTTAAGACAAATCAACAGAGATATTTCCAAATAAGTTAGAAAATATAACAGTGAGCATATATCCCAAGTTATAGAAAGCAATAAAAATTTGAAGGTGCTGCAGAGTAAACTTAGTGAAGGTAAAAGTAACATTTGTAAACTGCATGAAAAAAGTAGAACAACAACAACCAATAGAGAGGATATTCTTAAGATTGCAGAAGACTATTACCAAGAGCTTTACAAAAAGAAAGCGGTGCGAAACTTTCTGTAGCAAGCCAGATAACAAAAATTCAGAATGTAGGATCTAAGATATCCCTGAAATAACAGTGACAGAAATAAAACCTACTTCAAAAACTCTCTAAGGCATGTCTTCTGAATAATGTGGAAGAGAGCATCAAGGCAAGGACTGTATTACAGAGATATATAAATGTCCAAATTGCACAAAGTTAAAGTTAAACCCAGAAGTACGTCAGCACTCTGCAAGAGATATTAAATGTCCAGTTTACCAAAGAAAATTAAAACAATATCAAAGCCATATAAATTACTCACAAGTTGAACCAAATTTTTTTAGACAATGCAAGAAGCAGTGCAGTCTGATGGAACAAGACTGGTTGGAGGTATTTAGTATAGAAACAGATAATATTAACAAGCAATGGGATGTTTTTATGAACACTTTTAAAATTTTATTTAATCATAGCTTTCCATATAAGTTGGTGGTTAAAAAACAAAAAACTAGATCTTATGATAGCGGAACTTGCAGAATGTAAACGTAGGTTAGATATTTTATTAACTCTGTCTAGACATAACCAACAAGACTATAGAGAAATATACAATTGCGAAAAAGAGGTATGATAAATTATTAATTGAATCTCGGGCTAAAAAATATGAAAATAGGGTTAAACACTTCGATAATAAAACAAAGTGCATGTGGGACATTTGCAAAGAAGTAAATGGAACAGATTCAAATTGTTCGGATCTGAAAGTAACGGGAGATCCAGAACATCTGGCTAATACATATAATAAATATTTACTTTCAGTTGTACCTAACCTTTTAAATAATTTAGTAAATATTCCTTTCGAGTGCTCTATTAAAGAAAATAAAAAATCCATGTTTTTATATCCGGTGACGCCAAACGAAATTAAGGAAATAGCACAAAAATTAAAGAATAAATCTAGTAGTGGTATCGATGAAATTCCTACGAGTATTGTGAGGCGGGCAAGTATAGAAGTTAAAGGGTTGCAAAAGGTTCTATGTTATTTAATAAATAATTCTTTTAGCCTTGGAGTGTTTCCTGAAAATTTAAAAATTGCACTTACAGAGAGTAGGGTCGTCGCGAACTACGTACGGCAGATTTTGTTTACTCCGTAAAATCGTGAATTTTCAGTGAATAAACTTAGTGTATTTAAATAAATTTTGTACAGTTGACGCGTTAGGAACGGAGATGGCGAGTGAAAGTGATGGTCCTGAAAAAACTTCAGGAAATTTAGCAAATAAAAGGCATTTTTCATTAGGCTCAATGTCAAAGCAGGAAATTGCAAAGATCATCGGCTGCGAGGTCGCAAAAAAAGTACCGAGATAAGGACGTATCTTGATAAAAAAACAGAAGTTCATAAATACCACAGATTTAAAGGTGCAATTACAGGGGTCATCTCAAAAGTTTAACTCGGAAACAAACGATGTTGAGCTAGAAAACCATGATGATTTGGTCTTTAAACCAAAGCAGTCTTTAATTAGAACACCACCAAAACAGCTGGATAAGTCGGTACAACAAAAGACCCAGTTAGAATCTGAAAAGAAGACAGTTGCAAAGCGCCCTAGATCTGAGTCCAGTTAGATCGCCAGAAAATACCTAGGAATGTGGAAAAGTTGGAGGACGAAGTCCTTGCATGTCTTGCTAAACAAAGATTTTCAATTGATAATCTTGAAGACGAGGAAGAAAATGGGTATTCAGTAGCCGTGATGCTGGAGTCAACAATGAATGCACTGGAAACTATTAATGAATATTCAGAAAGTGATTATGTACCCAAAGAAGATGGAAAAACCATAAGACTTTCTACATTTGTGATTCACAAAATGTTAACTTTACTAACAAAAAAATAGCACAAGTACAAATTGAAAATACTAGTCTTAAGCATTCAAAAAATAGACAGGAAAGTAATATTACTAATGAAACCGCGAAAATGCCAAGTCAGAAAACATATAGTGAAATAGCGCGAAAGACAAAGAAAGTTGCGGAACATAACAACGCGGAGTGGAAAACTCCACCTCAGCCACAAAAACATGAGAGCATTGTCAGATTAGCAAATCAGAATGATTCGAAAAAGGTTTTGCAGGAAATAAAAAAGCAGATTGGGAAGGAGCAAGGAACAGAAAAATTTAAAAGGGTGGTGCACTTAAATAGCGGTGGAGTTTTACTGGAATGCCATAATGAGCAGCAACAACAGAAATTGAAAAAATGTATGAATGGTAAAGAAGAATTTATAGTTAAAGATATACAAAACACTGACCCAATGCTAATGATTACTGGTATCGGGAAAGGACTTTCTTCAGAGGCATTTATTAGTGAATTATTATGGGAGAACTCAGAACTTAAGGAAACTTTTGGGAATGACGTTGCTAAAGACATGAAGGTCATCACAAGGAAAGTTTGTCGAAATCCCAGAAAAGAGAACTGGGAATTACAAATGAAACCGGAAGTATTTAAATGGTTTATTAAAAGGGAGAAAATTGGATTTGACCTAACGACTGTATATTGCCAGGAATACAACAATGCAGCAATGTGTTTTAAATGTTGTAATTTTGGCCATGTGGCTAAATATTGTAAAAACAATAATTGTTGTCACAAATGTGGGGAAAATCATGAAAGTCAACATTGTAAAGCTTTTACCTTAGACTGCCCAAACTGTAAGAAGGTTGATTTAGCTGTAAGAGCTCACTCAGCCCGTGACCAAAAATGCCCAGTTTTTATCAATAGACTAAATAGATAAAGACAACACATAAATTATTCAAGTGCTCAAAAACAGAGTTTTTTAGTCTAAGTTCAGCAATACAGGCACCACTTCCAGCTTGCAGATCTTCACAATGCAGACCTCCTAATGCACAAACAAATAGTACCCAAAAAGCTATAGAACTAAAGTATTTTTATACAAACTTGGCCTCGTTGATGTCAAAATTTAATAAGTTACTACTGGTTATACACTCTGTTAAACCCACAGTGATATTAATTTCCGAAACTTGGTTATCTTCTTCAATACCAGACAACTTAGTGAGTATCCCAGAATTTAACCTTTTTAGAAGTGATAGGGCTTCAGGAAGAGGAGGTGGGACCTGTATTTATGTAAAAAAAGATGTAGAAGGCATGCCAACCATAGTAAAAATGAATAACAAGATAAATCTAGACCCAATCGAACCAACATGGCTGGAGGTACAAGTAAGAGATTTACACCTAAATATTGCATGTATTTATCGACCCCCAAATTTGAGAAGCGAACATGATGAACCACTATTGAACACAATAACACAGATCAGTTCAAACTTGGAAAATCTTTTTATTTTTGGTGACTTTAATTATCCTGGATTAAATTGGAAATTATTCAGAGAATAAATCTGCTGGAGATGTTTTCATGAACACATTTTTATCAACAAGCTTAATTCAACATATCCAACAACCTACTAGATTTCGCAACAATAACAGACCATCTACACTTGACCTGGTGTTTACCTCCGATGCTGACCTTGTTTCTGAAATATCTTTTGAGCCATCCATAGGCCTTAGTGACCACCTGGTTTTCATAGCCACATCCCAATTGTTCTGTAATACAACAGATTCAAAATCAATAATGAAGAAAAATTTAAAAAACGCCAAATATGATGATATTAACCGGCACTTGCAAAATGTACTGTGGTCTTCTGCTGAAGTAAATCAATTATGGAAGCAATTCTCAAGGGAAGTTGGCAAATGTGTCGATTCATTTATTCCTGAATATAAAGCGAAAACTTCAAGAAGTAAACCGTGGATTACAACTGAGCTTCAGAAACAAATAAACAGGAAAAGAAAATGCTGGCATATTTACAAGAGATCCAATGGCAGTGATGATTATCTAATTTATAGAAACACCTGTAATACTGTCTTATATCAAATCCGAAAGGCCAAAGAAAATTATGAACGTAATCTTATAGAAAGTAAAAGCACCAAACGATTTTACAAGTATATCAAAAGCATATTAAGCTCGAAAGGCTCTACTTCCATACTTAGAAACAGGAACAACACCTTAACAGCAATCCCTAAAGAAGTAGCAAATATGTTTGCAGATTATTTTGAGGGCACATATACGCCGGAACCCACAAATGGCTTTCCTATCTTAGAACCGTTAGACCAAGTTCAAAATTCACTAACATCCATAACCATCAACAAAGAAAAGATCATTAGAGCAATAAACAACCTAAAGGCAGATTGTAGTCCTGGGCCTGACAACATACATCCTCTGTTTCTGAAAAATGTGTCTTCCATCGTTGATGTATTACAAAAGCTTATGCAAACGTCTATTAATGAGGGAAAAATTCCCCAAGAATGGAAAGAGTCTATAGTGATTCCTATTTATAAAAAAGGCGATAAATTCGAAGCTAAGAATTATAGGCAAGTAAGTCTTACATCCATTCATGCAAGTTAATGGAAAAACTAGTTGCTGATGAATTAACCATCTTTTTATTAAACAATGGCATTTTAACTGACAAACAACATGTGTTTTTACCAGGTAGATCAACGGTGTCTAATCTGTTAAAATGTGTAAACGATTGGACAAAACTGCAAGATCAAAGCCAGCCAGTTGACATTATTTATTTAGATTTTAGTCGAGCTTTCGACCAAGTACCTCACAAAAGGCTGCTTCAAAAATTGGAACATTTTGGAATAAGGGGAAATTTACTTAATTGGATCCAGGACTTTTTATCAGACAGGACATGTCGTGTCAGAATAAATGGCGAACTTTCCCGTCCATACAGAGTTACTAGCGGAGTGCCACAGGGTTCTGTTCTGGGACCAATCCTGTTAAATATTTTTATTTGTGATCTTGCAAAAGGAATAACATCTCCTCTCTCCATGTATGCTGATCCAAGTTGTATAATAACCCAATAACAAACTACAATGTACTAGTAAATGACCTAAAAACAATAGAAGAATGGTGTTCTACATGGTCTTTGCAACTCAATAAAGAAAAGTGTTCAGTATTGCATATATGCTCTAACAATCCTTGTTTAGAGTACACTCTTGGAGAAGTCACTTTAAAAACAGTATCCATTCTGATCTCTAATGATCTTAAATGAGAGCTTCATATAGGAAAGATAGTTAAAAAAGCCAACACTATTTCATACATGGTACAGAGAGCATTTAAGAACATCTCGCCAGAATTTTTAGAAAGAATTTATGACATATATACGCCCAATACTTGAATGCCGAGCCTCAGTATGGACCCCATATTTTGTTAAAGATATACATGCCTTGGAACAAACCCAACGAAGAATCACCAAAATGTGTCCAATAATCCGTAATTTATCTTATGAGGAAAGAATGAAAGTTTTAAACTTAACAACTTTGTCAGAGCGTCGAACTCGGGGAGACCTTATAGAGACCTTTAGAATATTGCATGGGCATTATTCTGTCAGCTTAAACTTCTTCCAGTTAAACAGAAACGACAGATTAAGAGGGCATACATACAAGTTAAAACAAGAGCGTTTTTATAAGCTCTGTCATCAACACTTTCTATCAAATAGAATAGTCAGGAAGTGGAACAATTTACCGAACAGTTGTGTTTGTGCGGAGACAGTGAACGCATTTAAAAACATGTATGACAGTCTCAATTAGAATACAAGTTTAAACGGCTGTAGCTACCTAACTTAATCCACTAATAATAATAATTATTATTATTATTAAACCAGTTTATAAAAAAGGGGATCCTGCAGAAATAGATAATTATAGACCAATAAGTTTATTATCAGCTTTTTCTAAGATTTTTGAGCTAGCCATGAGTAAAAGATTGGTAAATTTTTTAAAAGAATGTTGTTTGTTTAGTACTTGTCAGCATGGTTTTACTGATGGAAAATCGACATAACTGACAACAACTTGAAAATGGTGAATTAATACTGGGAATGTTATTGGACTTATCTAAAGCCTATGATTGTCTGGACCGGGGACTTCTAGTTCGAAAATTAGAAATGTATGGTATAGGTAGGTAGGTAGGTAGGTTTAAAGTGAGTGGACTTTTTACGCCCTCCTATGTATGGTATAAGAGGAAATGCAAAAAAATGGCTAACGACATATTTAAATGACAGGAGATAGGTAGTAAGCGTAACTAAAGATGGAAAAAGTTGTAAATCTAAAGAATTGTCAAATAGTGTAGGAATAGCACAGGGTAGCATATTGGGTCCCATATTATTTATAATATTTGTCAACGATTTGAATCTTTTGATAAACTCCTCATGTCAACATATGGTTACTTATGCAAATGATACAAATTTAATTATTAGCAGTAAAAATTTGCAAGATATAGTTTCAAAAGCTAAAAAAATTTTTGATCTAGCTACAGAATGGTTTGCTAAAAATAAGTTAATTTTAAATAAGGACAAAACAAATATATTACTTTTTAGAACAAAACAATCCAATGTTTGCAAACCATCGCACATGACATTAGACTCAAAATTAGACAAGCCTGTTGAAATTTCGGAAAATGCAAAATTTTTAGGAGTGTATATAAATGAACATCTAGACTGGGCATGTCATATAAATAATTTAAGCAAAAGGTTAAACTCAATTTCTTATGGGATTCGAATCGTGGGCAAATATATGAATGCGAGTACTCTCAGGATATTATATTTTGCAAATTTTGAATCTGTTCTTAAATATGGTATTATCTTCTGGGTAAAGGACAGTATGGTTCAGAGTGATTTTGTTATTTAGAAAAGATTAGTGAGGATAATTAAAAAAATGGGCTATTTGCAAAGTTGTAGAACTGTTTTTAGAAAGTCAGGTCTAATGACTGTGTATGCTCTCTATATTTATGAATGCTTCCTGTTTCTCTTTAAGAACAAATATGCTTTTAACCAAGCAGCTAACCATAGATATGACAAAAGAATGTCAGACCTTAGGTATCCAACACACACGCTGACACTTACTGAGAAATGTCCCCAATATATGTGTATAAAATTGTTCAATGCTTAACCTTAGAGAATAAAAAAAATAAATCAATTAAGAAATTTAAAACTGAGTTAAAAAAATGTTAATAGATTTAGAACCTTATAGCTTAAGAGAGTACTGTCCAAATTTGTAAGTTTTTAGGGCTCTGTGAACCCCTTGTTTGACGTCATTTCATTTTGTGTTATATGTTATATGTATCATAATTTGAAATAAAGATTGTTATTATTATTATTATTATCATTATTATTGTTATTATTATTAAAGGTACCACCCTCTTTCAATGGGATAAAGCAGTGATTATTCTCATGCATAGGAAGGGTAATATCACAGATTTAAGAAACAATTGACCCATTAGCCTTTTGTCCCATCCTTACAAGCTCTTCATGAAAATCATAACAAAGAGAGTAACAAATAAATTGGACAGTCGAGACTGTGCTACAAACGATCACTTACGGGACAATAAAACTCTTATCGAGAAATGTGTGGAATATAACAAGCTACTTATACTTATATTCGATTACTACGAAAAGGCTTTTGTCGGCATAGATTAATAATAAATGCTTCAAACTAGCTTATTGTCGAAATGATCATCGATACACCGCAATAAGAATTTCTATGAAACAGCAACTGCATGTGTAAGACACCACGAGGAATTAGAATAGAAGGCGTTGCTGGAATACGTGTGTATACAAATAATTTGGAACAACATGGGAATAAATATAAATGGAGAAGATCTAAATTATTGTTGAATTAAGGATTGTAACAATAAGGCTGCTTTATATGTCTACTGACTTAAATGGAACACTTACCACTAATCTCTATCAGACTAGCATTTTTCTGCTGTAAGACAATATAAAACTCCTTTAGATTTGAAACTTTACCAACAACCCAATAATCATTCATTGTTTTTACTATGCTTTCACCAGCATGCCCCAGTAAATGATTTTTCTCTTTCATGTCAGCCATAAGTCGCAAAGATTCTCTACTACAAGCTATATTTCCACTTTGTTTGTTGTCTAAATGTACCTAAAAAGGAAAAAGTGTTTCTGCAACTGGGTTGGAATTCGCCGATTCTAATCGAGGGGAAAATAAACAACTGTTTAACTATTTCACTATTTATCCAAAATATCATATAAAAGTACCTTACTTCATATTATTATATTTGTCTCTTAAATAACGTGGTACCTTGACGTACCCCGACTTACGAAAACTCGAAGTTACGCGATATTCAAATCTCGTTAATTCCTCTTTTGTTTATAGTCGAGACAATGAAGCACTAAAAAGGCCAAAAGTTGGGAATTTTTTGCACTAAGACGGATCGGAATGCGGTTTCTCGCATTCGCTTCCAAAATTTTTTTGTAAAAAATGTACCTACTTTGTGACTTATACAAACCGCAAAGTGCATTACTGCAGCCAAAATTGCATTCAAAAAATGCATTTTTTGAAAAGGCTTTTGGAAGATTTAATAACTTTGTAAATGAGTCAGAACTGGCCAAAATCGGGTTTTTGGGAGTTTTCGGGGTCGCTGATCACGATTATGATGTTCAAATTAACCCACAGCCCACCTAGAGCTCAGGAACGCCGATGAACGCCATCTCCGAAAACTTTCCCAAAATTCACGCGGGGAAGAAGAGAAACTCGACGCCCGGAGGTTTTTTGGGTCGCGAAATTCAAATATGGCATCGGCGAACACTGACACCGAGGGTTTTCCTCACACAATCGAAAAAGACGAACCGAAAATCGTTATGAGGGTTTTTAGGCGCTGAATCCGAACTTCATGTCGAAAACGACCCCCTGAACAGCTGGTGAACCGAAACCTGGACGCGGACCTCATCTCTAACACAATCGAAAAAGACGAACCGAAAATCGTTATTGGGGCTTTTTTTGGGGCGCTGAATCCGAATTTCACGGCGAAAACGACCACCCGAGCACCTGGTGCACCGTAACCTGGCCCTAAACGTCATCTCCGTGGGACTCTCCCAAAATTCACGCGGAGAAGGAGAGAAACTTGGCGCCTGGAGGTTTTTGGGTCGCTGAATTCAAATGTGGCATGAGCGAACACCTCCCGAACACCTGCTGCTGCGGAACCTGGACGTTCACGTCATCCTCGAGAATTTTCTTGACAAGATCGCCAAAAACAGCCCGAAAATCATTGTACGGGCGTTTTTTGGGGCGCTTAATCCAAATGACCATCATTTTAGAGTTGTAAATTTTTATTTTAACATTTATTTATTTGTCAAAATTCAATTTTAGTTTAAAAATTGTTCTTATATTTTCCATATTTTTTTAAATTTTTTCTTACTTACGGTGCACCAGGTGTTCAGGGGAGTCGTTTTCGCCGTGAAATTTGGATTCAGCGCCCCAAAAAAAACCCCCATAACGATTTTCGATTAGTCTTTTTCGATTGTGTGAGGAAAACCCTCGGAGATGAGGTCCGCGTCTAGATTCCTGTGTACCAGGTGTCTGGGGAGAGTTCACCGATGCCATATTTAAATTCAGCGACCCAAAAAACCCCCGGGCGTCGAGCTTCTCTCCTTCCCCGCGTGAATTTTGGGAGAGTTCCACGGAGATGACGCTCATCGGCGTTCCTAAGCTTCAGGTCGTCTGTGGGTCGATTTGAACATTATAATCGTGATCAGCGACCTTGAAATCCCGATTTGGGCCAGTTCTGACTCATATTTACAAAGTTATTAAATCTTCCAAAAGCCTTTTCATAAAAATGCATTTTTGGCTGCAGCAATACAATTTGCGGTTTGTATAAGTCACAAAATGAATACATTTTTTACAAGCATTTACAACATTTTTGGAAGTGAATGCAAAAAGCCGCGTTCCGATCCGTCTTAGCGCAAAAAATTCCGAGGTTGAGTGCTTCATTGCCTCGACTATTAAGTGATATGCAATTCTCAATTCAGAAGGTATAGCTACAAATCATTAGTTTGCACCCACAGAGACCTGAGAGATTCTACTATGTCATCCAAATGAAGGACTGATCCTTCTGTATCAATGAAGAAAAATATTTTTTTAAATGAAATGTTAACATAATTTGTAAACTCGCAAAGAGGTTTGGTATACCAGAATCGACGACCAGCAATTATAAAAGGTAAACAAAAAATTACGTAACCTTTAAGTTCAACATCATTCGTAAACATCACGGTATTATCGCTGAGATAAAAATATTGATAAAATTATGGTGTGATAATCAAGTAATTGTGAAAATATGTTCTGTCGATCAGAACATGGTGCGCCCTCTGCTGATTTTTGAGAGGTTAAAAGAGGAAGCTGGGGTGGTGGCTCAAGTGAAAAGTTTAAAGCAAGTAACTGTTGGTTTATACGATTCAAAAGTCGCAGTGGTAGGTATAGCATTACAGAAAAAGAAAAGGTCGCAAGTGGTGAAAAAGGGCCCCATCTGGCTATCCAGATAAACTCAAAGCTAGGATAGATTGAAGTAGCTGTACCAGTCAAACCATATATAACTTATATGAGACAGGCCTGTTATGGATGAAGATGCCTAAAAGAATTTGTATCGCGCAAGCTTTTCAGGTTGTAAGGCCGCCAACGATCGATTGACAGTGACGATTTGCGCAAATGCAGCTGGTGATTGAAAGTAAGACCTTTAGTTAAAGGTATATATTTTTTTTAAATAAAATCAGCTTCTTTTAAATGAGAACACACACATGCACACACAGAACATGCACATCTGCATGAAGTTGAGACTAAACAACGAACTTTCTGTACAAGACTTTTTTTACAAAAAGCTTGTGTAATTTTTTTTTTACCACTAAACCTGAGACGGAATCAATGCCAAAGCATTGAAAATGTAATTGAAGAAGTTGCTTTTCTCAGGCAAATAAAATTAAAGTGGATAGTCATAGCATTTAAGAACTGCTGGATTCACACAATTAGAAGCTGAAAATTATTGAGTTAATAAAAAAGCATGAGCAAGAGGAAGACACTGTCGATTCTTTAGACCCAGTTCAATCAGAATATAGAATAACGGTTGGACACTTGTCAAAGGGCGTCAGTTCAGTTAAAAATTATATATTTTAAACAAGTGACATTTTGGAGAAAGACAGGTTATCAAATCAAAAGGGTTTGATTTAAAACAAACCAAGCTGGAAATGTGTATCTTAGTTTTAAAATGTTGACTTTTCGTCAATTTTACACGAATTTATTGCAGAATCTAACAGAACCTATAATTTACCAAATAAAATTTTGTGCTAAATTTGGTTTAACACAGACTTTTGCATAGAGACTTATGCAGAGACACAAAAACATTATTATTTAACAAGTTTTTTAACCCAAGGCCCTTAAAACCAAAAAAAAAAAACCTCGCTACTAAAATTATTTCCCTTTTCTAAATAATGCGTCACAAACATATGATAATTAATAAATAATTTAAAATAATTTTTAGAAGCAATTTTTTGTCAAATACCTGGTATATGCCATTTCTTATAAGCTGCAAATACTTTCACACTTTTTTATTATATTATTTATGTACTTAAACTATAAGGTGCCAAGATTTTCGGTGCTGCAATACCGAAAGTAAGAATCGATTAGTTATTTATGGAAAGTTGCTGCAATTAGGAGCCTAACAACATGCCGATTAGAAAATTGAAAAATTGAGTACTTCGGAGATATCGGGAAACCGAAATTTTCTGATTTTGTTTTGATTTTTTTCTGATCGTTATTTGTAGAAAAACTACTCATCTTTTCACCTAATTTTAAACTTAAAAAAGGAGAATTTTTGCGTACACGTTTGTTTTCGTTAAACCATCATCAACTTTATTTTTTTTAAATACGACATAAGTTATGCATTTTTTTGAAGCAGTTATAATCCCAATTACAATAATGTATAGTACTTAATATTTTTCTGTTAAATAAACATATTTTCCATAAGAGACAATGAGTGAGACAAGGAACGCACATCATTTCTTATAGGGGCGTTTCATATTTGTTAATAAATATTAAGTGTTATACATTTTTGTAATTGGGATAATAAGGCGTTTAAAAAAATTAAATAAAAAACCCAGGTCCGTATTTAAAAAAATAAAGTTGATGATGGTCTAACGAAAACGAAACGTCATACGGAAAATCTCTTAACGCTGTTTTGTAGAGCTTAAAAAGTGGCCATAAAAAAGTGTCTTTTGTTTTTCCATATCTCTTTAAATAACGTCAGAAAAAAAGAAATCAGCAAATTTCGGTTTTTTCCGGATATCTCCGGAAGTACACGGAATTTTACTACTTTCTAACCGGCATGTTGTTAGGCTCCTAAATGCGCAACTTTGCCATAATTTAACCGACTTCGTATCTCTTACGGTTTCCGAGATCTCCAAGCATGCACTCGAATCTGTGGCACCCTGTATAAACCATATTAAATTTATATTTTGGTTTAAGTAAAGCTAAATACAAAAGAATGGCAATACAGCATTTAAAGTTATCTTTATTTTTGTGAAATCTATAAAAAGCTGAACTTACAGTGCTCTTATAGGCTAGGCTCATCTTATTAAAATAAATAAATCTTGGGGATGTTTCAGGTAAACTACATGGCGAAACTACTTGTCTTGAACAGTATTCTGCTATATCGGTCACTATTGAAGTTAATCTTGGATTAATAAATGCATCTAACGTTTTGAAAAAGTCTAGCTGCAATTCTGTTTCACCTGAAAAATAAAAACTTGAAAAAAGGAAAATCTCATTTGCATGATGATCAACTGATTTTTTTTTAAGCGACTTGACCTTAAAAGATTTATTATACTAAAAATATTTAACATCCCGACAAGTGTTGAATCATATTTTACTTAACTGTTTCAGTAAAGTAAGTTAGCTTACAATTCAACAAAGTTTTTTCGTCAGAAGGAAAGTAAAGATATAATATATTTTTGGGAGGCTCGCCAGACTTGCCAAAAGGGACGCGCGCGATTGACTCGCTGAACAGCAACCTAAAACACCTTTTTAGAAATTAAAAAAAAACCTGCAGTTCAAAGTTCAAAAGGGTCAATAGACTTTTCTATCCCTTATATCTGTGAACTCTGTAGGTATCCCAAATCAGTGTAGATCAAGCCTTATCTGTAAAAGATGTTCAGAGAGTTTCGGAACATTTGTTAAAAAGACAAAAGGTAAAGAAAATTGAAAAAAAATGCATTTTTTTAAATTAAAAACCTAAATCGCCCATAACAAGAGCTGGGTAGGAACCGAATCCTTTTGGAATCGATTCCTTATACAGGGTTTATACTCTAAAATCATCAAAAAAATCCCTGACATTTTCAGGTTTTCCCTGACAATAACTTATCACTACATTAAATATTTTTTAAGGTTTAGCTAATATCTTTTTAATATTTTAAAATTTACTAGAAACCTTTAATTTCATTTAAAACTTTATATTCAAATGTGGCCTTCTGTTCCCGAAATATGTTTTATAAGGAAGCAAACATAAGTGAATTTTTATTTCCGTAATTTTTGTGCTAAAAAAACAAGACATATACAGGATGTTTTCTAATTAAATATCAATATTTAAGGGGACGATTTTTGGGTCCATTTTAAAAAGAAAACTTCATATAAATGTATGTCTTAAACGTAGATACAGCGTGGTAAAATTTGCAAAAAAAAAATCCATTGTTAATACCTGTAATACCACTTTAAATATTTAAATGAAATTTGGCATACATGTACTATGTATCAAGTAGCATTTTTTAGTGTACCACATCTTTTTTTTTTATTTCAGTGGCGTTCATGCAGAATTTGGCAGACATTGATGGTACGAAACTGATTTCTCTTAAGATAAAAATTATTATTGAAATCCCCAATCATTTCTAAGCAAAGTTGATTACTTAATTTTTTTTTAATCCGATGCACGGTTTACTCTTAAAAAAATAAAAACTGTTTCTCTGCATAATCATAACAATATGGGTAAACAATATCACCATGCAGAGAAATATCTAGATTTAATTTTTTAAGGTGAAAACCGTGCGTCGGACTAAATATATTATGATCAGATTTGATCTCTTGATTTTTTTTAGTTCGACGCACGGTTTTTACCTAAAAAAGTTAAATCTAGATATTTCTCTGCATGGTGATATTGTTTACCGATATTGTTATGATCATGCAGAGAAACGGTTTTTATTTTTTTAAGCGAAAATCGTGCACCGTATTGAAAGAAATCAAGTAATCCACTTGCTTAAAAATGAATGGAGATTTCAAAATCAATTTTTTTTTAAGAGAAATCAGCGGCGTACCTTCAATGTCTGTCAAAATAGGCAGGTCAAATTCCGTCCGAACGTCACTCGTGAAAGTAAAAAAAAGGTGGTACACTAAAAATGCTTCTTAATACATAGTAAATGTATGCCAAATTTCATTAAAATATCTAAAGTGGTATTACTGATGATAATAATAATAAATGATTTATTTTTAAAAATTTTACCACCTTCTATCTCAAAAGTTGACGTTTAAGACCTACGTTCATATGAAGTTTTCTTCTTAAAATGGACTCAAAAATCGACTCCTTAAATATTGATATTTAATTAGAAAACACCCTGTATACGTTTAATGTAGAAATACTAATTATTTTGCTATGTCTAAACTTTTATGACGTTATAAAAAATATATTTAGAAATACATCTTAAATACCTTTTACAAACAGACACACCGTGGCACTGAGCGCTCTATATACAACAAAATGATACTCCTTAGCTTCTCCACTGCTAAATAAATATACTTTAGGAACTTTTCCAACTGTTTTCGCCTGTTTTAGGTTTGTTGGTCCTGTAATAAATCTGCCATACCTTAAAGCAGCAAAAGGCGAGGGTGAATTTCTTGGCATTGAACCACCCTGTAGCTCAGTTTCTACATTTGCGGGTAAAAGTGTTCCTATTAGGTACTGGTAGACTAACTGCAAGTCACTTGGATCAATGCCACTCCTGAAACCATAAATGTGTATTAAATTTAATGATTCTATAATTTTTCATCCTTAATGTTTAATAATTCATGGTTTTGTTTGTTGCTTTAGAACAGAATAAAATCAATTAACATCCTGAAGAGCTTTCCTTTATTTATAATGTAAACCATTTTTTTCAGAATTCACCCTTTAAATAAAATAACTTTGATATTATCTACAGATTGCTCATTTGTTTAATGACAAAATGAATTTTTAAATTACACTTAGTCCTATTTATAAAAAATGCATTTCAAAGCCATTTATTTTGGTTATTAATGGCACTGTTTTATTATTTTAAAAATAAAAAACCAGTTAACATAAAAAAACATCTTAATAACCTTTTAGCCCAAAATAAATTAATTTACGTATTTTTATTATTTTTTTATGGATTTTGTAGAGAAACAATCTACAAACCACCAAATTTTTAAGTCAAGGTATTACTGACAATAAAGTAGAAATTTCTTTTGAAAATCAACGACTTGAAGATGATTGTGGAAAGCTGAATCGTTAATTTTAGATTAAATTTTTTTAAAAAATCAGTAGTGGCAATAAAAAAGGGGCATTTGTTTTAAAATATTACTTCAAATAAAGTTAGAACAAATGCCTCGTAAATCTCAAAACCAAGTAAAAGGGGCTGGTGTAAATAAGAAAAAAGTGTTATTTTTAAACCCCCTGCAATGAATTTTTCCTCTTGATATCGCGATGACAAGCAAATAAGGTCGTCGGATATATATTTTTTTAATTGGCAAAGATTGACTTTAGCTGTGCATTTTTTAACAGAACTTAATTAACTCTACGGATATTGGTTTTTGTGAATTAGCATTTTGAGTTTTAAGTAAAATACCCTGTATGCATAAACTGTGTTCAAAAAATATTTATTCTAATGGATTTCAAGTATTATCCTCTGTTTTAGAGTTAATATAATTTCTGGTAAACTATTATACACTTGTTATCCAATTTATTGAGATGTCCATCTAGCAAAATAGCAAAATTTTTGTTGTTTGAAAGAGAAAAGGTACGCTTTAATTTTTTGCTTGAAATTTGAGGAGCTTATAAATTATTGAATATTTAACTCAACAATTACAAGTTACAATGGTAACCAGCAAATTTTCTGAAAATGTTTCATCCACCTGAGCATATAGACGTAAAATTAGTAAGTGGAAATTTTCCGGCACATGACAGCTATCATAATTATAATTAGACAATAATAATATTGACAATGATTTTTATTTACTTACTTTATAAGTTGGAAATATTACTACAATTTATTAAGGCATACATTCTGCAATATCATTAATTAATCTAATTACCTCTGTAGTTTCCATTTCAAATCGCAACATTTTTTTTCAAAATAAAAAACCCACACAGTGTTAATGACAGTTCAAATAACGAAAAACGTCAAAACTCGCATTACACACAGCCTTCTATTTATTTGTGGGTAACGTCCAAATAAATATTTATTTGATGTTTCCTTTTAAATATAATTTTGGTATAAAATTTTCTTACCCAATCCCCCACGTGCTTAAATTAATTGCGGGAAATTTGTCTCATACATGGATTTTTCAAGAAAATTACCCCTCGTCGCTTTGCGATTCTTTATAATTTTCAAAAAAATAATATACTTAAAAAATTTCCGGCAATAATTCATGTGATAATATTTTTTTACAATACTCACCAAATGACATGTTCATTATACAGAAAAGCTGTATGTTCTAAACAGTCCCAAGATGATTCCAATAGATTTACAAAACACTGAACTTTTAAAAATGTTTGTCTATCTAAGGGCAAATATTGGATTCCTCCAAATATGTTTAATATATCGGAGTTGCCCAGCTTTAAAGTTTTTAAGTACTAAAAAATAAATAGTTTTTAGGATTTAACTTTACCAAGTATGTTATTATTTTAAAAATAATTTAGTATACTGTACTGTTAACGGGAGACTGTAATATATCTAAGGAATTAAAAAAAAAAACTTAGAAACAATAACAATAAATTACGCAGCCCCAGAAAAAGGTCCGAAAGACTTGACCATGGTCTCTTTTTGTTTATGTTTTTGGGGTTGCTGAATCCGAATCCGGGGTCAATTTGGCCCCATCAGGTCATATGTTTGACTTCATCGGGTCATGTTAAAAAGATATCTCAAGGTCAAATCAGCAAAATTACACAGCCCAACAAAAACACAACGGTTTAAAAAACTTGATCGTGGTATCTTTATATTTTTGGGGTCGCTAAATCCGAGTTTGACCCTCATCAGGTCAGATTCAAGGGCATTTTAAGGTCAAATCTGCAAAATTAATCACAACCAAGTTTAAATAGTGTATCCCTATGTTTTTGAGATCGCTGAATACGAATCCGTGGTCAATTAGATTTCATCCAATTTAGTTGCGATTTGACCTTAAAATTCCCTTGACCCTGACCTCATATGGTCAAACTGACCCCGGATTCGGATTCAGCGTCCCCAAAAACATGAGGATACCATGGTAAAGTCTTTCAGACCTTTAATTTTCTTTCGTAGGGCATTTTAAGGTCAAATCGCAACCAAATTTTGATAAGGTCAAACTGACCACGGATTCGGATTTAGCGACCCCATAAACATAAAGATACCAAGTCTTTCGGACCTTTAACTTTTTTTTTGTGGGGATGTGTTATTATTTAAAAAAATCTTTAAAAACAGACCTACTAAAACGTATTGTAATTATTAATCTTAAACTGAATTTTATTTTACATATTGATAGGGTGGCAACTAAGGCACATAAAATTTTAAGTTTTATATCTATTTAAAATTGACTTCAGCACCCTCAGGACACTTTATAATTTTAGTCGGAAAAGGGAAAAACTAAGGTTATTTATTTAAGTAAATTATTAACCAAAATTAAATAATTCCAACTTCCTACAATTCTATACACTAAACACATATTTTTAAAGTCCGTAACAATATTAATAACATAGTTCCACAAAAAAAGTGGTGTTTGCTGGGTGTCGGACTAAGATTATCTGGCGTATTTTTTTCCGCTGAACACGAATCTGAAGTCAAAATTGGGGTTCAAACAAAGGCGTAATTTCAGATAATAAGATTTTTTTTTTAAATTTAAGTCGTCAATATCTTGAAAAGAATAAAAGATACACAAAACTTTAAATGACATAAACTATGTATTTTTACAAGGCCGTTAATTTAAGTTATATAACCTTTTTGTCTAAAACCGAATTTTCAGGATTTTTTTAAGGTATAGGTACCCCCGGAAATGTTTTTTTTAATTAATTGAAACAGTTGCGGGGGACGTCATTTCCCAGACATGGAAACAGTATTCTAGGTAATCTATTTTAGTTGTAAATAAGTAAAAACGACTTTACATTTATTATTATAATTCCCGTTGACTACAGTAAAGATTTAACAAATGTTCATAATTTTAAGTAAAGGTTTTTTAAATTTTTCTAAAGAATTAAATTTCGACACTTTCTTTGCAGCCAAAAGTATGAATTAAAGAATGTGGGTATGATTTATGCAACAAAAAAACTAAAAATACATAAAAGACGGATTTTTGGTAAATAGTTGTACTTTGAACATTCTCACTTTAATACAATATGTAATTATTTACAGCTACCTACTTACTGCATTAAAAAACACCTGTAACCTAGTTTTTAACGCTCCTATGTTATGCTCTTCCAATGTACATTGAAAAGTGCCCCAAAATAACTTATACATGCAATATGCTTGTTTTAATACAGCCTCATAAACATTATCCTGGACATCTTCTTCTAAATATTCAGGTGAACTTATATTTTCTTTTATTTTTGTAACTATGGGTAACGTAAGGGTCTAAAATTAAAAAATATATATATTTTATGCAAATTGTAACAATTTATTTCTTACAATTTCTAGATACTTAACAGGTATACACTGGAATGTAACACCCGTATAGAAGACATTCGATGCAAAACAAGCGGCCATGTGTGCATTCCTTGATATAGAGGGTGCGTTTGATAACACCTCATTCGAATCCATACAAAGAGCAGCAGAATTAAGGGACATTGAACCCTCAACGATTAAATGGATTAAAGCCATGCTAAGAAGCCGCAAAATCAGCTCTGCTATGGAAGACGCGACTGCAATGGTCAGAGCGGTAAAGGGTTGTCCACAGGGTGGAGTACTATCGCCCCTGCTCTGGTCCATTGTGGTTGATCGACTTCTGGCGGAGCTGTCAGCAAGAGGCTTCCATGTACAAGGCTACGCAGACGACCTTGTAATCACCATCAGGGGCAGGCATGATGGCATATTATCTGCTCGCATGCAAGCGGCCCTAAACTTGGTTGAGAACTGGTGCTCAACGGAAGGGCTAAATGTCAATCCAAGTAAAACAATTATAATACCGTTTACAAAAAGGAGGAAAACAAGGTTTATAGCTCCTATGTTAAACGGCATTACGATCAAACTTTCTAAAGAAGTATATAAATATCTGGGAATTGTCCTTGACCAGAAACTCAATTGGAACCCGCAAATAAAAAGGACTATCGCAAAAGCATCAACGGCACTATGGGCGTGCCGCAGACTATGTGGTAAAACATGGGGTCTAAAACCCAAAATGATCTACTGGTCATACATTACAGTTGTAATACCTATAGTTACTTCTGCCTCACTGGTCTGGTGGCCAAAAAGGTCGAAGTGAAGGAGGGCTACACTAGAGCCGAGCGATCGTTCATTACAATACAACACCCGTATAGGGCGGAATATAGTAAATCACATGCAAATAAACCCCTTGCGTAGGATTATCTAAAAACACATCAAATCTTTTTCTTGGCCTATCAAAGAACCAACTTTTAACTATTTTTTCAGAAAAAAATAGTTTCGGCGTAATTACGATTTAAAATTTACATCTTGCCCTTTAAATATATCGTCAGACCAAAAAGCTGTATGACACATAATAAATGTAAAGGGTAATTACACCGTGAAAATCCATTGAAGTCAACACAAAAAAAAATAATAGATTTTATGAAAAACAGGTAGACAGACATCCCTAGAGTGTCTAGAATGTGGAACAGGCATCAGGTTCCAAAGGTATTTCCTTCCCCTTCTTACCTCCAAATATCTAAGTCTCATGTAAAAAAACTATCCCTTTACATAGACATTAAGCCTTCATGAGCTGTAACAAGCCTATTTTTTTTTGCTAATACCATTTGATAATGGTTATATTTTTCTTTATTCGTGTTTGATTTATGGAAATATGTAATAGACAGTTGTAGGTAGGTAGGTAGGTTTAAAGTGAGTGGGTATAATACCCTTCCACCGCGACCGATCAGTCTATTGTGGCTCACACCGTTTTATATTTCTCCCACCAGGTCTAGACTCCTAATAAATCTAATGATCCTGTTGGGAGAGAGATCTTTCACCTCCCCTGGCAACAAGGTGTCATTGCCGAGGATTGCGAATCTTAGTCGTGCCATTGCTGGACACGAACACAGTATGTGTTCTGCCGATTCAGCCCCCTCCATGCACATGCGGCGTCTTCCGCTAGGCCGATCTTGTGCATGTGGTATTTTAATCTGCTCCCGTGTACAGTCCCACTAGAGTTTTAAGGTGTACCCTTAATTGCTCCAGTAGTTTGACAGTACATTGTTAGTTCGGTGGGCTTATGAAGGCCTTCGAGTGTCTGAGACCAGGAAGTCCATGCCAGTACCGAAGATTTTCTCTTTGTGTCCAAGCTGATATGAACTGCTTGGCCGTTCCATAAGATATACCGATGACTGGTTCCGGCCCTGTGGCAAGGAGGTCTGCGGATTCATTACCCTCTAGGCCGGTGTGTCCAGGTATCCGCAGTAGTGTAACCCTATTGTTTTGACCCAGTTTCGTCAGCGCATCCTTGCAATTCCAGACGGTTTTCGAATTGCACCGGCTGGATTCAAGAGCCTTAAGAGCTGCTTGACTATCGGAGAATATTTTAATTGTCTTACGTGTGCAGTGCCGATCAACCAGCGATCTAGCACACATCTCAATAGCAAATACCTCCGCTTGAAATATGGTTGCGAGAGTTTCCAGGCTAAAGGAAAACTCTGCCCTCCGCCTCTGTCCATATATTCCAGCTCCAACACCATCCTTGGTTTTGGAGCCATCGGTGTACCAACAGATGTCAGCCCGGAGCAGGTCAGTCGTTTTTCGACTCCAGTCCTCCCTTTGTGGGTAGACTACACTGTAAGGCCGGTTGTAATTGGTTGCTGTAGGCATTATGTCTGAGGGCATTCCCAGTGTGTCACAGGTCAGGACATTCCTGAGGAGACTGGTGCTCTCCATATGACATGCCTGCGGTTTGTTACTGACCGCTTGATAGAGTCTGTATGTTGCCCACCTTGCCTCTCTCTCCAAGTAGATATGCAGAGGAGGCAGTCCTAGGAGAGCTTCCATGGCCGCCGTTGGTGTCGAGCGCAGCGCGACCCTGATCATTAGGCAATAGACAGTGGTAGAATTAAAGGGTAGCGTAAAAACAGCTGCTTACCAGTAAGGGTTTAATAGATAATAAAAATTTACCTAAGAATTAAAAGCTTATCCTCTATTAAATCACCAAAAGCAGCAAAGTTTTATTCTTACAGTTACAACTTCTGGGTTTCTTTAATAAACCCTAACATTTTTTTTTTAAATGAATGTGGAAGAAGATATTTCTATAAATACTGATAGTCAAATAACTTACCATTACAACCCAAAAATTAGGTTCTGGTTGAAAGTAAAGTTGTCTTATTTTATTAGTATGTAAGGAACTAACTGGTAAACTGGGTTTAAATGTTCTAAAACACAAGTTATAAAGTAAATAATAATAAAGTATTTTAAATATTTTAACATGTCTTACTCTGTAAACTGTATAATTCCTTGTACCAATCCCACATTTTTAATTTGTACATCCGTGTTATCAGTTATAGGATAGTAGTATAATATTTTTTGAAGTTCCTACGAGACAAGAAAAATTTATAAATAAAATATTAATAAAATACCAAAACCAATGTTGACAAAATTTTGACACCCTGTATAACCAAAATTATTTTCCTAAAATGCACCGTAGGTTATAGGTAACGTCTGCAAAATATGAAAATTTTACATTAAATAATAAGATGGGAGGTAAGCTACAGGACCCTGTATACTTAATTGTTTTTTTTAAATAAATATAAAGTGCATAGTATCAATAATAAGGTTATTTTATTTTAAAACGAATAATACACCGGCCTCAGCCATTTTACCTAATAAATGATTGGAGAAGGTTTTGCATGAAATTGCCTTGCAAGCCATTTAAAGGCATTATTTCTTTAAAACAATAACTGATAAAAAAAATGTGGCCTGCCACTGGATTCTAGGTAAAATTCTACACAAACTTGCTTTTTACTATTTTGTTTCTATCTTAACTAACAAGAGAGATACAAGATGCCAAAATCGTCAAAACTTGAAAACCACCCAGTACCTCTAGGACTAATCAAGTTAGCTGAGATCTGTTTTTACTGTTGCAATTTTTAAACAATTTAAAACAAGAATGTACCAACAGTTTTGATCTATTTCTTGTTGTTTTTTCCAATACTGTGGGAGTTACAGTTAGTACAAGTTAAAAAGTATGATAGTGCAAGTATACTGCTACAGTCTTACATTCAATAAAATGTTTATTAAAATAGGCACCTTAATCCTATAGAGCAAGATTAATAATGCCACATATGTTTAAATATGTTAACTTGTATGTTAAACAAAATGGGCATAAAATTTCTATAGAAAAATTTGATTTATTTAGTTAGGTGTGTTGATCATTTTTAATACTTGTCAAAGGAAGTTCTATTACCAAATGTTGTTAATACAATTTATTTTTAAATTTACATTACTCATTACAATACTTATATTCTCTATTTACCCAGTACTTAAATGTACTTGATATTTTTAATAAATAAAGCTTGACAAATAAAGCAACTGATGTCTACTCAGATGCATACTTTTGTATAACTTTGTATTTTGTTTTTATAAATGGTATATATTTAAACTCAAAAAAAGTCCTATGAACAAATAATTGGGTTTAGCCATTAATATATCCCATTTTTAAATTATTCCAGGTAATTTTTTACTTACCGGGCCCACGGCCGATTTTATTGAAATTTTGTATACAGGGGTTTTTTGGGGCGCTGATCACGAATCTGAAGTCAAATTTTGTCGGACTCTGCTAGTTTTTGAGTTATAACGCCCCACTCGAACCTAACCTCAAATTTGCACAAACTCCTAGAATTCCTGCTTCTTAAAATTGATTACACCCAAAATGGTAGATTTTAAGGTAATACACTCATTATTTTATACGATAAGTTTAATTTTACCTTTATTTAACAATTATTTTTAATAAAAAAAGCACAAGAAGGGATTTCCAAAAAATAATATGTTTCTTTAATAAATATCAACAAAATTGTCTAGTCTAGGTATTTTGGACAAGTCTATGTTGGTTCACCTGGGACCTGCGAAACAACTGAATGCGCTTAATTTTTAAAAAAAGTAAAAATATTTGTTAAATGAAGGTGAAATTAAATTTATCTTATAAAATAATAAGTGTATTTCCATAAAATCTTTAATTTTGGGTGTAATCAGTTTTAAGAAGGAGGAATTTTAGGAAAGTTTTGCAGGTTAGGTTCGAGTGGGGCGTTATAACTCAAAAACCAGCAGAGTCCGACAAAATTTGACTTCAGATTCGTGATCAGCGCCCCAAAAAACCCCTGTATACAAAATTTCAATAAAATCAGCTGTGGGCCCGGTAAGTAAGTAAAAATTACCCAGGAAAATAATAAATGCATAAAGGTCATTTAACCTGTTTTCATTTTTTGATTTTAGATAAAATATTTTGCTAAGGATTCCGGAAGAGTATAAAGCTTTTAAGATCTAAACAAATTATGTGTGAAATAATTTACTTATGTTCGAAGTCATTGATTACATCTGATGAAAATCACAATTAGGTATGGTGACACCTAATAACTAAGCGATTACCAAAAGCTCTGGTATTTATTACTAGCTTTTTTTACAAACCAGAATTATTTTTACCATATTCTCTGAACATCACCTGAACATTTACACTACACCACAGAGTTACAGACACTAAAGTTAATAAGTAAAACCAAAAAAAAAACTTTTCTTACCTCCCCTTCTTTAGGACCATAGAGAGAGTTAAAAATAAAAAAGCTCCTTAGTTCTATATCTTTATTTGTACCTCCCATTACAACAAATAATACTGTTTTACTTTTCAAAACATTTTTTACCACACAAATTGTCAAAACAAAATTTAAGGTTATGTACAATCTTCTTTTTTGAAAATGTTTATGACTGGCTAAAACAACTGTGGCTAAAACCACAAAACACGAAATAAGATATCTTGGAGAACCACGGAATAAAAAAGGGTTTAAGTGGAGAACGAATAAGCCAGAGTCTATTAATCTAAAGAATAAACTCTGGTTTAGGCTTTTTCACCATATTTATCTACGAAGAAAAGCACGCAGATTATAGCTCTTTTTTTACCACTGGCAGTGCAAAGTATCGTTAGTTACCGTTAATATTAGTACGGGCGCCAAAGGGTGTTTCTTACCTAATTTGAGCTGCTAAATATTCAACTTCTTTTTTAAAAAAAGTGGTCGGGAGATTTTAATTGACAATTTTATGGTTTAAAATGCTATAGCTAGCAAACCAAACTAGAAAATTAAAGGTTTACTTGCTCGAATTACAGCGTTGACATTATTAAAAAAAAAATATATATATATATATATATATATATATATATATATATATATATATATATATATATATATATATATATATATATATATATATATATATATATATATATATATATATATATATATATATATATATATATATATATATATATATATATATATATATATATATATATATATATATATATATATATATATATTATATAATTAAAATAGATATGATATTTTTATAATTAAAAATAGTATCAAATTAGTTTCATTTTTATAAGTTCGTTTTCCAAAAGTATAAGATTTTTACAGGTTTAAAATAAGGTTTAAACTTTATTTTATTAAAACAAGTTGGTTTTAATTGCTCGAAAGTTCTCCTTCCGATTTTGACAAATTGTATACGGAAAGTTTTTCGGGGCGCTGATTACGAATCTGAAAAATATTTTTTCGGCAACGTTTCGTTTTCGAGATATTCATCATCAAAACTGAAAAATAAACTAACCTTATGTACACTATTCCTCCTTCTTTTTGCACAGAATTCTTGATTTTTACACTACATTAGATCACAATATTCCACAAACACCTTTTAAAAATTAGTTTTTATATTAATTTTACACCTTTTTTCCATTTAATTACAAACATCCACTATCACACGCCCCAACGTGGCCGCAACCATGTATACACTAGTTATTTTGTAAGCAAATATGGCTGCTGCCTTTGAACTTGGAGGTTCGCAATTTAATGGAAAAAAGGTGTAAGATAAATAAAAATACAAGGTTTAAAAGGTGTTTATAACATATTGTGTTCCACTTTAGTGTAAAAATCAAGAATTGTGTACGAAAGGAAGGGAGAATATAATAAAAATGAGGTTAGTTTGATTTTAAACTTTGCCGAAAAAATATTTTTTTCTGATTCGTAATCAGCGCCCCAAAAAACCCTCGTATACCAGAAGGCAACTTTCGAGACAATTACCCAAGTTATGAACGCAAAAGCTCGGAAAACCCGCTATTTTGCATTTTTTGCACTTTTTTTAATAGTAGCTCGAGTTCTGATCGATGGATTTTACTTTTCCAAAAGCCAACTTCTTTGTTTTTTGATAAAGAAATGAAACCTTCTCAAAAAACATTTATTTTCTCTGTTATTTTGCGCGCTGTAGCATTTTTTTTAACCATAAAATTATTGTCAATAACATTTTTCGTAAAAAGCAGATTTAATACTTGAATTCAACAGCTCAAAATACCTATCTATAAGAAACACCTACTTGCTCGGAAGGACCTCCCTCAATCAGCCAAGAAACCCCCTTTAATGGCGCCCGTACTAATACAAAAGTAAGGTATATATACACGCCGAAGCGAAGTAAGAGTGGGTCTCTTAAGTGTCGTAAGAGGCACTTTATGGATAGAGCATAAATATTTAAAGATTTTTTTTAGGAATTCTTTCATCTTTTTCAATAGACTATAGATTTTGCAGTATTCCTAATCGTTATTTACAGGATCCCGTGTAAGCTTAGAATTTGTTTTCCCTCTCTATAACACGATCATCACTTTATTACCGATAAAGAAAGAACCCTTTTTTTAATATAGGCTGGATATTTTTATACATAAAAGAGAATTATTAAAATTTATAATTACCCGTTTTTTAACTAACTGTAAGAGTATTAAACGCACGCTCAACATAAACAGGAATATTAAATTTCAAGGTCTTAGTTATTTGCGTACATAAAATTATAATTACTGATGCAAACAATAATTACTTTTAGGATCAATAAATTTCCTAATTTTACCTTATTTTTGTTTACAAAAGATTAAACCGCACCTTCGTTAATATCCCCAGACGTTTTGTCAATATCTCTTCAAGTTCATTTTTTCTTTTCTTTTCCCAAAAGACTTCTGCCGCGTCCTTAAAGTAAGATTTTTCGTTAGGCGTTTGGTACTTAATTAAGAACTGCAATTATAGAAAATAAAAACAAACGTAAGTGTATTTTGCATTGATACAAGTAGTAGCCGTCTTTAGGTACTACCTTTTTTTAAATATTAATTAAACTATACATTTAACAATTTCAAATTTAATTACTTCCCCCATATTTTACTTTAGCTTATGCAACCTTATAAACTTATTGGCGCATTGCGTGCTGCACCGTATGTTAAAAAGTTTTGAAAGTATTAAAAACACAGGTTATAAATAAACTTCAGAATGTTTATCAGTAGATAAATTTGCATATTATTTTTATATTAATGCTTTTATATTCAAAGAACCACAAAGAACGGATGCTGTTCTGTTAACAAATAAAATAATACAACGAAACACAATTCAGCATGTAGAAAAGTGAGTAGAAGCTGACAATTTCTTTTTAAAAAATCGCATTTTAAGGAAGTAGGAAGCTAAATTGATTTGTTGATTTTTATAATGCTAGTAAAAAGAAAAAATAGTTAAATTTAGAAAGTACTGTAAACAGGTTCTTATCATAACCTAGTTGATAATCTGGAAATAATTGTTAAGTTTTTACTTTGTAATTGTACCTAATTATAATCTCTCTTTAAAACTTTTATGTCTCAAATCCTAGTCTTTGAGTGTAGTTAGGTATTTGGTTCCTAGAATTATTTAAATATATTAATTTTCAGATATTTACAGGAAATGCAATTTTTTTTTTAAATAATATACTTAATAGACATTTTTTATATTAAGCATTTCATCCACTCTTGGCTTGTTCTTTATTTATATTAAGTATTAGATATGTGTATAATAGTATTATATTATTTAGTTTCTGAACTAAAGCATTATTTATTTTTAACACACAAATTGCATTTACCAAAATTTGACTAAAAATAGAAAATAAATATTTACTTGGGTGCCCATAATTATTTTTTTTAATACTTAGGTAGCTGTTAGGAATCTATTTTTGTTTAATTACAGTAGAATGTGATGTACTTAGGATCAAATTGTTGTGGTTGAAAATTTTATGAATTTAAAATATTTTCAAAGATGGAAGATTATACTTTTTTTTTATTATATTAAGTATATGCTGATTATGTATTTCCTAAAACTAAAGATGTTTTATTTTTGATATTTTGTAAAGACTGAAAAACCTAATCATAGCAAGGTACTGAGCAACAGTTGACATTCAACATTTTGTCTGTAGGCCCCCATTATATTAACTATTATTTCAAATATGGACCCGGATTTTTTATAGCATTGTTAAAATATATGATATATAAATAAAGACAACATATATGCAGAATGGAATAAGGTAAGCATAAAAATGTGAAAAATAAAAGTGAATATATATTATAACATGTTTAAGAGAAAAGCATATTTTTCCTTGAAGCAATTTACAACGACATTTCCTCAAGTTTTTTCATACATTATGTTTTAGATATTTATTTTATATTGTTAAGTATGGTATATTGGTTATGGTCTAAGATCTAGAGCCGAAAATTCATCGTCATCGGTAATATGGATTTTCCCGTAAAACATGTTCATTTAATATTGTTAATTATGTTCCCGCCCAGGCTGACAACCTATTGGATACAGGGGATAGCAATAAGGGGTGAAAAAGTGCAACATTTTTGGCAAAAAAATCGCCATTGATAATATGTCAGCCATTTTGGCCACTTAAAGTTGAACCCCTAAGATGTCTAAATCCAAAAGGGCTTACAATTAGGTGAATACCGAAGGCAGTAAAACGGGGTCAAAATATCCCGAGCGCTTACTTTATATGGATTTTTTTTTAATTGAATGACAGTATTTAAGAGGGCAATATTTAGGTCCATTTAAAGAAGAAAACTTCATATGGACGTATGTCCTTAACATCCTAAGTTTTGAGATAAATAATTTATTATTAATATCAGTAATATTATTTTAGATATTTTACTAAAATTTGGCATACATGTACTATGTATCAAGAGGCATTTTTGAGCGATTACATTTTTTTTATTTCCACCAGTGGCGTTCGTATAGAATTTGACCTGCCTATTTTGGCAGATATTGATGGTATGTCACTGATTCCTCTTAAAATAAAACATATTTCTGAACTCCCCAATCATTTATAAGCAAAGTTGATCACTTGATTTTTTTTTTCAATATGATGTATGGTTTTCGCTTAGAAAAATAAAAACCATTTCTCTGCATGATTATAACAATATCGGTAAACAATATCACTATGCAAAGAAATATCTAGATTTAATTTTTTTTGGTGAAAGCCGTGCGTCGGCCTAAAAAAATTATGAGCAGATTTGATCTCTTGATTTTTTTTAGCCTGACGCACGGTTTTCACCTAGAAAAATTAAATCTAAATATTTATCTGCATGATCATATTGGTTACCGTTATTGTTATGATCATGTAGAGAAATGGTTTTTATTTTTTTAAGTGAAAACCGTGCATCGGGTTTAAAAAAAATCAAGTGATTAACTTTGCTTATAAATGGTTAGGGATTTTAAAAATATTTTTTATTTTAAGAGAAATCAGTGACATACCATTAATATCTGCCAAAATAGGCAAATCAAATTCCGAACAAACGCCACTGGTGAAAATAAAAAAATGTATTACTTTAAAAAATGCCTCTTGATCAAGGAAGTTTAAAGGTGTATGGAAGCCCAAGACTGTAGAACAAAATTGTCCAGGCGTGCAGGGCAGCGGGAATAGGGGGGTTGGCCCCGCCGAATTTCCGCAATGAATAGTAGGTCAGGGCCGGATTTCCATAATTCTTTGTTACTATCTATAAAATTGACATCATCAAATGTCAAATTTCAACATTCACTGTTTTTTTTATTTTTTGCACAAAATTGTTGGTTATTAAAGGATACTACTATAGAATATTTAAAATTATTGTATATTATTGGATTTTATATCATCTGATATAATATGGGAAGAATAGATGGCGCCACTTTACTGCCTTCTATTTAAATGTTCGATATTTTTGGAAGTTTTGTATTTTTACCAAAAATCTTTGCAAATAAACAAAAAAACGATTTTTTTAAATAAATTTCAAACATTGTATGATAGTATTATGTACTTATCACCAATTTTGTGATAAAAGAAGGTCAAGATAGTGTAAATGAGTTTAATCTAATCCTAAGATTCTGGTTGTACATTAAAAAGTGAAAATTTTTATAACTGCTTTTTAGGTATTTTCACTTATAACAAACATTCATAAGACAGAATAACAGTGGTTAAAAATGTTTAGTAACCTTTGGTACCTGAGTATCCAGTGTAACAGTATCCGTTAAATATTATGTGTGTACAGTATGTTGAGCTTAAAAAGTTCATAATGCAAGATTAAGAAACCAAAAATCTAATTTATTTTTAAACAAATGGTATTGTCTCGAAAGTTGCCTCCTCTCCGATTTTGATCAAATTTGGTATACAGGGGTTTTTTGGGGCACTGATTACAAATCTGAAAAAATATCTTTTCGGCAACGTTTCGTTTCCGAGATCTTCATCATCAAAGTTGAAAATTAAACTAACCTCATTTTCACTATATTCTCCCTTTTTTTTGTACACAATTCTTGATTTTTACACAAAAGTGGCACACAATATTTTATAAACACCTTTTAAAACCTTGTATTTTTATTTATTTTACATCTTTTTTCCATTAAATTGCGAACTTTTAAGTTCAAAGGCAGCAGCCATATTTGCTTAAAAATAAAAGTGTAAAAAAGGTGTAAAATAAACCTAAAAACAAGTTTTTAAAGGTGTTTGTGAAATATTGTGTGCCAATTTAGTGTAAAAATCAATAATTTTCTGCAAAAAGAAGGAGGAATAGTGTAAATAAGGTTAGTTTGATTTTCAATTTTAATGATGAATATCTCGAAAACGAAACATTGCCGAAAAAAATTTTTCAGATTCGTAATCAGCGCCCCAAAAACCCTGTATACAAATTTTGGGCAAAATCGGAGAGGACAACTTTCAGACAATTACCAAACAAATACAGAAAAAGCAAAAAGGAACTTTAACATAAAATTGTACTTCCTTTCATTCAATTAGAAGGACCTGTATATATTAAAATTTGCCTGGTCTGCCCAGTAATCGATAATTTTGATCAGTGGCCAAAATGACTGACATATTATCGAGGACGATTTTTTCCCAAAAATTTTTCACCACTTTCACCCCTTATTGCTACCCTCTATATCCAATGGGCCAGGTGAAAAAAGGAAGCAAATACTATTACTATAGTAGCATCCTTGTTTGATCTTTTATTATTACATAAGTCTATCAAAAAAATTTGAGTAAACGTATTTGCTTCCTTTTATTCACCTGGCCCAATAGGTTGTCAGCCTGCCTGGGAACCTAATTAACAATACTAAATGAACAGAGAAACTTCATATTACTGATGACGATGATTTTTTGGCTCTAGCTCTCCGTCTATTAAGTGGTAATAATAAAGAATATCATGGTTTAAACCTACGACATTATTTATTTTTTTAATTTAAGTTATAAAATTTTTATTTGTTTTCCACTGTATCCTTATTTATATGATGTATATTTCTTTTTACATAATAAATCTTATAAGTATAACTGGTTTTTATAATTTTTTTTTTAACTTTGTTAATTAAAAAAAATGTTTTTTAAATAATGTTTCGTAATGTCATATTAGGATATTCTTATTCAATTATTTAATTGAATAAAATTTAAGTAATTCTGTATATCTTATAGTTTCCTAAATACCAAAGTTAATTGTTCAAATAATCGGATACACCTTGTACACCTTCGGGGCCATTCATTAGGTATGTAAGGATCTCAAGGGGAAGGAGGGGTTAAGATCTATAAATGTCCTTATCTGGAAGGAAGGTATTCAAAATCCATTCCTATGTAATATTTTACAAGTCGATATTTATTATTAAAAATCTTCGATTACATACTATTTTACAAATTTTGATTGTTTATTAAAATTTTAAAATCTTAAATGTGTTCATTTTCATCCATTTTAAATGTTATAAATAATAATTATATTATAGTACATTCTTTCTGCGCATAAGTTTTATTTTAATCATTTGGAAAATAAAAAATGTTTTAAGCAATAGTATATTATTTTATTCAGAATATTCAGAAAAATGAGATTAAATCTTCTGTAAGAACAGGGGAAGAGGGGGAGATTCTAGAAATCTTTTGTACCTTTACATGGGGTAGAGGGGGTCATAAATCGTGAAAATCATTATGTAATTAATGAATGGTCCTTACAATCTCAAGCTGCTTCTTGAAAAGTAAATTTTCCAGAATTTAAAGGTACAAATTTTGAAAAGTCCTTACTGAACCTAACAATTTTAGGTGATATAAGTCTTTCCCCTAACTACTTTATATTAAATATTATAATATTTATTAGATTACTTTTTTTTAGATGCAGCTCACTCACTTCTCAGTTTTCTTTATTTTTATATTACCCACCTGGTCCCTTTTACCTCCTGACGATAGCAGTTGCACTAACAACTGTTTTCATCAACCACCTGAAGCATGTCCATCCCCACTTAGCACTTGTAGATGTCGTCAGTTACCAAATTGTCGCAAAGCTGCTATATGCTGCAATGTAAATAATTTTACCTTAAAAGAAGGTTTGGCATGTGCAAGTAAGTTTTCATGTTAAATATAGAAATAAAACAGTCTTTATGGTATTAGGTGAAGTTAGTTATATTTCTACCTTTAGTCAGCACAAGAAGGTTTGCTTGAAGCCTAAGTACTAAGTACTGTGAGTGCTAACGTCAATGTTATCCCACTATCGAAAAATATTACATTTTAAGGCACCCTTTAGACAACGCAGTAGTTTTTTGATTGGATGTATGAAGTGGCAGTTATGTTTTTGCTGGAAACCCTTTGGAATAATGTATATATCAAGTATCGAGATATGCTTCCTTACAAAAAGGTCCGGAACATTTGGGAGCGTTCAAGTGTTACATAACGCAATTTTTAGAGATTTTTTACCCACCTCGTCCCCCCATGTAACGCGCCTAACTGTACCTTCTCCTCCCCCCTATTAAAACGTTAAGTAACCACCAAGTGACCATTTTTACCTAAAAGTCGTAAAAACGATGTTACGTAACGCGTAGTTCAAATCTCCTCCCGCCCATGTAATGCATCGTAACGATAAGATCCCCCCTCCTCCCAAATGCATTACGTTATACTTGAATGCTCTCTTTCATAAATATACAGAATGCCAATTAAAAAATATAAAAAACTTTTTTTTTCTACTGGAATAACTTAACTTTGTTAAGTATTGGTCAAAAAAAAATTATAGGAAAAGTTTTATAATTAAATTTCTTACAGTTCTTGGAAAATAATTCTGCAGTCCAATCGCAATTAGGTAGAGACCAGAATAGGGAACTTAGGCATTTAATTTACAGTGGCGGCTCGTGGTCAATCTTTCGGGGAGGTCATTAGTTAAAATGTCAAATGCATATGGCTTAACTGATTTTAAATTAAAAAAAAAAAAACATGACTAAAGAATTTAATTAAAGGCATTTTATTTCACACAGACGTTAAGTCCAAAGAAAAACAAGAAAGAAAATTCAAAAATAAATGAATAAAAAACAAACACCTCGAAAAATGCGTAATTTTCCTCTTCGCGGCTGTTGACCCAGACCATGCGATTACACTGCTTCGAAAAGCAGCCGAAATCGCCTAATCGTAAATTAGATCGGGAATACTCGACTCGGCTCCGTTTAACACAATACGGTCAATGCAGGCTGGCAGCCCGGTTATTTGCCAACGAACGAAACCACCGATCTGGAGATCGCTGGGCGAAGCTTGTGGAATCCAGTGATCTGTCAACGAGTTTATATGCTTACAATAATAAAGGGAAATTTTAAATATATATATATATATATATATATATATATATATATATATATATATATATATATATATATATATATATATATATATATATATATATATATATATATATTATATATATATAAATTATATATATATATATATATATATATATATATATATATATATATATATATATAAATTAACAGTTTATTAGCACATAAAAAATTGCCAAAAGTTATAAGCAATTAAAGAAAAAAAAGGTATTTCGTTTTTGGCTGATATCTCATAAACTATTAATATTTTAGAAATTTTAAAATAAGATCCTTAAAGAGGAGAAAATTTACAAAAAATAAACTTCCGATTCCCGAAACTCTGTCTCGATTATTTATAATTTTAATTTAACGCTGAAAATGGGCCTCCGCGCGGCCTTTCTGGTTTCGCGCGGGGCGTCAAAAACCTTGTACGTCACACAAAATAATTTTTCTTACGAATTAAATGTTAATTAATTTTTTTAAATTATGGTATTCAGAACACTTAAAATAATTTATTTCCGTTGAAAATTTAAGTTTAAGGTATTTTTTTAACAAGATAGATAATTTGTTAATTAACAAAATTATCTGTAATTTTCGTCTTCCTTGTAATTGTTTTTTTTTTTAAATAATAGTCTTAAAAATTTTTGGCTTCGTAGAGCCGATTCACGCTATAACAGTTTAAAAAACTTTAAATACTTTGTTTATAATAATTTTATAGGTTGAACAAAAAATGCAAAATATTTCATTTTTTGTTGAAGAATAAAATTATTATAAACAAAATATATTTTTTTTTACTTTAATGGCGTGATCTTGTTAAGCCTGTATATAAGAAGGGCTGCACGAAGCGAAAATATTTCAAGAAAACTATTTAAACGTTTTTTTTAATCTACAATAAAGATGAAAGTTCGAGACAATTTTGTTAATTAACAATTGTCTAACTTGTTAACAAATTAACTTTTAGTTAAATTTTCAACTAGAATAAATTCTTTTAATTGTTCTGATTACACTATTTTTAAAATTGTTTCAAATAATATTCAATACCTTATAAAAATTATTTAGTGCGCCGCAAATCAAAAATGTCGCGGGGAGGACAATTTTCAATAGTGGGGATAAAGTCCTAATTTTTAAGAATCTTTTTTTTTTAATTTTTAAGATATTAATACCTAGTTTATGAGATATCGGCAAAAAACGAAATAACCTTTTTTCATCTTTAATTGTTTATAACTTTTGCAATTTTTTTTGTGCTAATAAACGCTTCCAATACATTTGTCTAGACATTATTCTGGATTGAATGAACTCTCGCAGGCATTTTTAGGAGCAGTATCTCTATTTTTTACCATTTTTAAATTATTGCATAGACTACAAGTTGTAAGTGAATAAAATAAAAAAAATGCGTTTTTTAAATTTTTTTTTGAACAAATATGTCGGAATTTTTTAACAGGATAGAGCCTATCTCGATTCTCGTTACATACATTTCTCTGTAAAGTTTCCAGCAAAATCATAATTGCTACCTCGTACATCTAACAACTCCTAATTTTTATAGATAAATCTTAGTCTATAACTGCTACCTTTGAAAAATATTCCTTTCTGGGCGTTAATCAAACCCGGGTCTTTCGCGTGACAGGCGACTGACCACACTTGCTATACTACCGAAGAGTTAAAAAAGAAGTTAGCTTTTATATTTCATACAGAAAAATATAAGAAGAAAGTATATTTATAAAATAATAAATACGAGTATGTTTATTTAACAACAAAGGAATTAAAATTATGAGGTATTAAATTTAAAATAAACATACCTGAAAAAGCCAGAAAATTTATTAGGTTTAGTGAGTACACTGATATGTCTGTATGTATAGGTTTAAAACTATAATATTCATTTATAATCTTGTCATTTACGCGTAATTATCACCATAATATCTTTTAACCAAATAATAATTATTTTCATTATAAACTAAATAACTTAATATACTTAAAAACTAAACTAGGTATTACATATTTACAGTACCTACAAGATTCAAGTACTGAACTGACTTACTTTTGGACACAATGTTTGTACTAAAAATAAATTTCTACAAAAGTGTTAATATATTCAATTTACATGTTTACATTTAGAATAATTAAAATTTAAATAACAATTCGAACAAATCATCTTGCTAAATGTAAGTTGAGTTATTTATGAATTTAGACACAAATAGCCCCGGAGATTGCGCTGCCTCCAGTACAGAGCTGTCGGTAATTGAATTAAATTAATAAAAAAATCGTATTCAATTACTTCTCAGTTTTTGGATTACTTTAATTCAATTACTTTTTAGAAAAGGTAATTATATTGGGATTATTAATTAATAGGATAATGTAATCGTAATTGGTAATTGATTTTCATGAATCCCAAATAATTGAATTACTTAGAAAGTAATTCGATTACTTATAAAGTTATTAAATTACTTAGAAATTAATTCAATTAACTAATAATTGAATTACTACAAAAAATTGAATTACCTTTCTTTATGGAAAAACTATCGGAATTTTGGCCAGCCAGAAAGAGCATCTTGAAACACGGCGGGCCGCTTTGAATCCAGCGAACGACGCCTTCGCGCCGATTTAGTATTTTTGATTGATGCTTACCGCCACCATACTTTTTTTTGTGGAAAAATCTGTTGAGGTTTGGGATGGGATGAAAAGAAATTTTTATTTTAGAGCCATTTAATGTTTAACTTGCCGAGAAAGCAGTTTGAATAGTGTGACGTGCGCGTATGATGCATATTAGTATAAATATTTTATTTGTTTAGTGTATCGTGTTTAATATATGTGGTAATTAAAATAAAGTAATTGCTAAAATATTCAATTTGGTTACTTTTATTTTTTATTAATAATTGTTACTTTTAACAAACATGCTAGTAATTGGTAATCGTAATTTACTACTACGACCCAACCGCTGCCTGTGTTCACACATCGTCGTTGTGGTTGGGCCCAGTAGGATCTTTTGGAACATGCGCTAGAGTTGCTGGTTATCGGCAACTCTTGTTGCCACCGTATGGAACGGGATCCGAAGCTAAGATGAACACAAGGCTTTAACTCAAGGTGTTAGCATACCGTGCTGATGAGTGAATGACATCCTGTGCCTTAAACAGGTGTCCCCAACGGTGCCTCCGAGATACAGGGCGATCTCTAGAGTATCTAGCCTTACTGCGGTAATGCGGGGCTCTGCCGTGGTAGACTATTACTTCCCTAGCTCCAAACAGAAAGCGTATGGAGCCGCTTTCATAGGAAAAAAGTGATAAAGGTGCCCTGACCGAAACGGATAAATCCGTTTCTAGAGGTGCCTCTTAAGGTCAACAAGGTCACAAGCAGACAAAGGTGCGCCGACAGAAACGGGTGAATCCGTTTGGTAAGGTGCCCCTGAAGTCTCCGGCGCCTGTTTCTTGGGGAAGGGCTAATCCATCCCGAACAAACGGGTGCTTGGGAAGGGTTCCCTGAATCCAAACAGATCGCGGATAGGACCGTTTTCATAGGATAAGACCGGAGATGCGGCCTCAGAAAGAACATCTGGTTCCTGTAACAAGGACCTGGTAGCTACCCACGTCACTAGACCGGAGAGGGATATGGATCTAATCGTCTTGTCATCTCTCCGGAACAGGCCAGGACCCATCAGGCACATTTGTCGTGTCCTAGCGCCACAGTAGAGGAGATGTGAACTCTCCTCCCAATCTGGTATCGGATTATTAGAATCCGATCCTATTGGAAGAAATATAAAAAGGTGTGAGCCACAATAGACCGAGCGGTCGCAGTGAAGGGCGTGAAAAGTCCACTTACTTTAAACCTACCTACCTACTACGTAAAAGAGTTATTGGTAATTATAATTAAATGACTTTTTTAAAGTAATTGCGACAGCTGCTCCGGTAGTAAATCTAGACGGCTGCCAGAAAAAAGTTGAGTTTATTATGAATTTTAGAAAATTAAAAAGTTAATTAAAGTAAAACCAAATGGGCGGTAGATTTTCGCAATACAAAATATTGTTATAATGTTCTTCTGGAAAACATTACATAGTAATTGCCAAAAGTTGGGCACCCATCCATAGGAAAATGTTTACTTTTTATACTATCTATTTTCAATTAGAAACAAATTGTTTATTCGACAACATTATGTACAGGGTTAGCACCTTGGAAAAAATAAAATTTTCAAAGCTGTAACTGCCAAGTAGAAGGCGATAATTTTTACGAAAGTGGGCTTAATGACTTTAAAATGTTTGGTTTATTGCCGGATTATGTACAGGGTAAACACTTTAGGACGGACTTACATTGCTTTTATCGCGAACTTAATGAGCGTATCAAAATTCTCCCTGTGGAAACTTGTTTAAATCCCTAAATCACGCAGCGCGAGGAGGATGCAGGGTGAGGCAACACAGTCGGTTTCTTAATCCGCATCAAAAATGTTTCGCTTGGCGCCGTGTAACTGGCTTTGCGATATATGAATCAAGAGCAGTTAATTAATTTGATTCTAAAATATAAAAACCGTCCTATTTTGTGGCATGTTCAAGACAAAAATTATGACAATAAAAACAAACCAAAAAATTTTCACAATAAAAACAAACCAAAAGTTGCTTGAAGCTAGGATGATGGACGCATCAAATCTGATTCGCAAGGAAGACGCGTGCAATATATTTACGCCTTGATTCGCCAAGGTGATGGAAAATTCAGCCTTTAAAGCCGTTTTACACATATGAGAAATATTCTGAAAATTATTGCCATATTTATGCCGAAATTTTAAAACATTATTATTTAGGGTATTATACCTTAAATATTTCTAAAAAAAAAGGTTCCCATTAAAAACATTGAAAATAATTTATATTTTTAACACGGGAATTAAGAAATTGCGCAAGAATCGACGCAGGATGTTGTTGTCTGGTCAAGAAGTTAGTTTTTTGTGAAATATAATTAAGAGGGTATGAAAAATATGAGCGATGGCTTATTTGACGTGGATTACAATATTAATAAATGTCTTATGTCGAATTTTTTCTGCAAATAAAGATTGCAACTGCTGTTAACAAAAAACGAAAAAAATGCCTTCTTGTTTTTGGTGATCATTCAAAATTTATACAAGAAGAATTTGGAAAAAGGTCCTTAAAGAGGAGAAGATTTCCGAGAAAAAACTTCTTAACTCCCGGATTTCTAGCTTTAATATTTATAATTTTAATTTGATACTGAGAATAGGGCTCTGCGCGTCCATTTTGGGATAAGTATGAAAAATCGTATAATTTTGTTAACTAGGAAAATTCGTTATAAGCAAAATAAACAAATTTTAAATAATTTTATGACTCGTCTTATTGAGTACATTCATAGAAAAGACTCCAAATGGCGAAATCTGTACAAGTGATTATTATGTATAGAGTCATTATTTAAACAATTATCCAGCTTTCAATGAAAACGGAGAAACGAAAGAAAATAGTAAATTAACAATAGGCTAGCTTTTTAAAAAATGCATTAATTTTCTTTTTCAACGGGACTTTTGAGTTATTATTAAAAAACAAAATGACTTTTTTTCGTTTTTTGGTTAATAACATTTGCAATTTTTATTTGCAGAAAAAAATCGACATTACACATTTCTCAGAATTGCAGTCCGCGTCGAATGAGCCATCGCTCATATTTTTTGTGCCCTTCTTACTAATTTTCGCAGAAAACTCACTTTTGACTAGACTACTAGTACAACCTAATAACATGGTTGTAAGTATAATCTAATCATCAAATTTCCTGTAAAGTTTTAATTTACTTTAAGAATTTTATATTTCTGATACATTACTTATTTTAAATCCTGAATTATTTTATTTATCCATAAATATACCTATCCTTCCTATTGAACCTAGCATATGTTTAATACTGATGAATCTTCTTTTTATTCACAAAAGCAAATATATCCCTTCATATTATTTAATGTCTATTGAGGTTTTTTTTTCGATTATTTTATTTTTAAATAAATTTAGAGCTAAGAGACTACTAGCTACTGCAACAATAAGAGTCGATTCATGTACACCTGACATTTTTTTTCTGTTTGAAAATGTATACCTTTTTAGGTTATGTGATGCTAATCCATTAGGAGATATTTACAACATAAGAGCGTGTGCGCATGAGTACACAAAAATTATATTAAAAAATATATTAGATTCTAGCCAGGTGCGCTAACAAAGTGAAATCATTTATAGATTTTCTCTAGTTTAGACTCTAGTTATATACACTAAGAATATTTAAGCATTTGCTTACCCGTCATATTAGCTATGTAAAAAGGTCTTCTTTACCACCAAGAATAGGCTCTTTGCAATTAAAAACAGGTTAAATCTCTTCCTTTGCCTTTTTGAGAACCACCTGCTAAATATCTTTTCGTGGAAAAATTTAGATTTGACCAAGTTACAATTTAAAGTTTATTTCTGGCCCTTTAAATCTGACGTCAAACCAAAACGACCTGTGATTGTCTTAATGACACGAAGAAGACGCCTGTGTGGGGGCGGCGATAATTATTAGATCTCTACTAGTTTGATAGATGCTTAATAGATTCTTAGCTTTTTGTTATGATCCTAGATGCTCTAGATGCGTAGTGTAGTAAATTGACCTTTTTTACGCAGCATTTCAAGTAACTAAATTATATTAAAGGGTTCTGGCATATGATGAGCTTATTAAAGGTTAACGATGGAAAATTGAAATATGAAAACATTTCTAATTTTGTAAAATATATGCCGCGTTTGCCTGTTTTGAAAGTAGGATGTGGAAGATTTTTTTCAGCTTTTAATCGCATTAAAACTGACGATCGTAATAAATTTTTAAATTAAAATGCCAATGATATTATTTGTCAAAGAGGGTTTAAAGGATATTCGTTATTAGACCAATTGTACTTTAGGTTTAGCAATTTCAAAATCAATGGAGGACAAAATATTATATAAAAATATTAAATATGGCACTGAGAGAATGAAATAAGTAAAATGTATTTCTATGTGAAGAGTATGATTATTTTTGTATTATAGTTTATAGGTAAAGTTAATTTTTATTTTGTTTTATATGTATCAATTTATAATTTTTTATTTTCAAAGCTTATGAATCTGGGAATGAAATGCATCACATCAAAGAAAATGTGGTGAAAATATACAGGGTGTCCGGAAATACCGTTCGAATATTTCTAGTGATTCTACATGTTATATTATGAAGAAAAGTTTATATCGACGTAGGTCCGTAAATGCGTCATTAGGTTGCTATGGCGATTCAAAGATGGCACCGGGATATAGGTTTTATTTTATATCTCTGGAGCCGTTTCTGATAGCCATCTGTTTTTTGGCATATAAATTGCTTTAAATAGTAGGCACTTTTCAGTGTTTTTACTAAATATTTTTAATCAGGGGCGTACCAAGGGGGCCCTCGACGATTTGTTAAATTTTATTAAACGTCATATTTTTGCAGTTTCCTTTAGAAATTCTGATTCCGCGGTATAAATGGCATAAAAAAGATATTCTTGTAGAAAACCTGTCAGGCTAGCCGTTTTCGAGAAAACACTATCCAAAGAAAATAGTGCATTTAAGTCGCTAGTAAAAATTTCTTCATCAAAGTAGTATCTGGTTACGGTAAACGAATTTAACATTAAGTTTAAAAATAAAGTTTATTTAATATTGTGTTAATAACAGTGTAATTAAAAAAAAAAATTGTTCTCACCTTTCAAAAAATGCCCGAATACTCTTTTGCTTGGGCGACCATGCATGCACTATTTTCTTTGGAGTTGGCGAAAACGGCTAGCATGGCAGGTTTTCTACAAGAATGCCTTCTTTTATGTCATTTATACGGTGGAATCAGAATTTCCAAAGAAATCTGCAAATATATGAAGTTTAATAAAAAAGTAAACAAATTAAATCGGGGACTCTCCTGTCGGTACGCCCCGCGCCCCTGATTAAAATAATAATTTAGTAAAAACACTGAAAAATACCTACCATTAAAAGCACTTCATATGCTAAAACTCAGATGGCTATCTAAAAGGGTTCCGGAGATATAACATAAAACCTATATCCTGGTGCCATCTTTGAATCGCCTTAGCAACCTTATCACGCATTTGCGGACCTATGTTGATATGAACTTTTCTTCATAATTTAACATGTGAATCACCTTTAAAATTTTTTGAAATTTTTCCCCCCCATCCTGTATAAAAATCTGAAAGTTATTTTAAAAAAAATGAAACTCTATAATTTTTCTTTATTTAAAATTATGGTTAAAAGTCTTTCAAATAACGAACAATTATGTTAACAAATTTTGACTAGATTTTAATTTTTACTTTTTCTTCAGTTGTTTCCTTGTGAACCATTTTTTAAATAGCCTTTTAAAATAAAACAGCTTTTTCATGTTTTATCGTTTATTGGGGAATTACCCAGTAAGTTATACTCTAATTAACTTCTAAACATTAAGAAGCCAATTGATTTCAATTAAATGATGAGGACAAGCTCGAAAAAAAAAATTTAAATATATTTGGTCAAATATTCTACAATCTGCTTTAGTGGTTTTTAAATTTTGATTTTATCATTTTTAGATATAACTCAAACATAGACATAGAATCTCTACATATCCGTAATGCAACTTTTGAATCATTTAACCAAACCCCACAAACCGTATGCGAATTCTAAAATATGACAAACAGATGGAAACATAAGCAGGATTGATGGGGAGTTTGCGAGCATAGCCGAGTATCGTGTCTGAACTTATCATCTAATCATATTAACGCCATAGAGGATCGAGCTTTAGGAAATTTGTATAATCTAAGTATATTGGATTTGTCACATAATAATTTAACTGAAGTACCGAGTATTAGAAAGGAGAGTGTTACCTTGGATATTTCTAGTAAGTACTCTATACTAATAATAATATTAATACTTCTTTTTATTTCAAATTACATAAATTCAATATTACATAATTGTACACACATAAAATGAAATAACGTCAAATATAAACAACTATTCTAAAAATTATAATTTAGAAAATCGTTCAAACTATATGGTTCCAAATCCAACAAAAACATTTTTATTTTTTTTTAAATAATCTAAGACTTAGACTTTTAAAACTGTTGGGCAATTTATTAAATAATCTGATGCACATATAGTAAGGATTTTTCTCAGTTTGAGTCAACCTATGTACTGGAAACAGAAGTTCATGATTTCTAGTGTTATATCTATGACTAATTACATTTTCATTAAATAATACATGCCTATGCTTAAACAGAAATACCAAAAATTCAAATATATACAAAGCAAACACTGTCATAATCTTTAGAGCTTTAAAACTACCCCTACATGTACTCATAAAATTCAACTTTTTGATTACTTGAACTATTCTTTTTTGAACAACAAACACCCTTTGTACATCCGATAAACATCCCCAAAAAACAATTTCATATCTCATTACTGATTCAAAGTTTGCACAATATAATATTCTTGATGACTCAGCGTTTACATATTTAGACACAATTCTTATTCCGTATCCAATCTTTCCCATTTTTAAGCACATACTATCAACTTGCTGATTCCAGGATAGATACTTATCAATAACCAGACCTAAAAACTTTGTTTGGCTCTTTAGAGGAAAGTTTTTGTCAATTTAAGGTTATTTGTTCCGGCTTTGTAATTTACTTATTTTGTTTTAAAGAGAACTAAGTTAGTTTTTTTTTTTTTATAATTTATTTATTTTTTCATAAACCAATTCCTGGTTACATTAAATGCCGACTCTGCTTTTTTAACGTTAAA
>JAHBCN010000970.1:138580-168902 GCA_019359885.1 Listronotus oregonensis
TAAAGCTGCTTCTTGAAAAGTAAATTTTCCAGAATTTAAAGGAACAAATTTTGAAAATTTCCTTACTGAACCTAACAATTTTGGTGATATAAGTCTTTCCCCTAACTACTTTTATTAATATTATAATATTTATTAGATTACTTTTTTTTAGATGCAGCTCACCACTTCTCAGTTTTTTTATTTTTATATTACCCACCTGGTCCCTTTTGCCTCCTGACGATAGCAGTTGCACTAACAACTGTTTTCATCAACCACCTGAAGCATGTCCATCCCCACTTAGCACTTGTAGATGTCGTCAGTTACCAAATTGTCGAAAGCTGCTATAATTAATGTAAATAATTTTACCTTAAAAGAAGGTTTGGCATGTGCAAAGTAAGTTTTCATGTTAAATATAGAAATAAAACAGTCTTTATGGTATTAAGTGAAGTTAGTTATATTTCTACCTTTAGTCAGCACAAGAAGGTTTGTATGAAGCCTAAGTACTAGGTACTGTGAGTGCTGGTTTTTGTAGATTATTATTAATAAGTTTTTCTCAGTTACGTCGTGTTATTCCACTATCGAAAAATATTACATTTTCGCGGTAGTGCCAATACGGATTTTATTCAAATAATTAACCAAGCCTTTTACTGTTTTTTGATTGGAATTATGAAGTGGCAGTCTTGTTTTTGCTGAAAATCCTTTGAAATAATGTATATAACAAGAATCGAGATATGCTTCGTCACAGAAAGGTCCGGGACATTTCATATTATACAAAATGCAAAAAAAAAAATCAAAACGACATTTTTTCTACTTTAATTGTTCATAACTTCGTTAAGTATTGGTCATACAGAAAAATCGTAAGAAAAGAAAAGTTTTATAATTAAATTTTCTACAAAATGGGATTAGTTAGAAATCAAAAAATGTATTTTGCTGGTTGCAAAATGGCAATAACCGGCAAAAAAGGTAAAAAATTTAGTTTTTTTGCGTGAGGTTCTCCATACTTGCTACTGTCACATTAGTTATGTAAAAAAAGGATTTTTTTGAGACATACCGTTTTTGCCTACTTATTGATAGCAGTTCTTTCCTCCACCATTCTAACCGTGCTTAACACGCTTATCTTCGCAAAAACGAAACGGTTTACGTATGTCACGCGTGCGTCAACTTACCTACCAATAGTTTAATACACTTTTAAGTTTAAATCCAGATGTAAGGTCTTCTTGTGAAGAGTTAAGAAAAAAGTCGAAAAGATAGGATATAAACCAAACTTTCCATTCAACAAGATATTAGCTGTTCCCAAGTCAACTGCAACCAGTAAATCTTTTCCTCTTTGATTTAAATATAATTGCACTAATTCATACATTTGGGAATTAACTGATTAAATTCAAAAATCTGCATTCCAAATAGTTGTTAAACCATAGCAAAAAAACATCACAATAACCAAAACAATAGAAAATCCGCGAACTCTCCATTGTTTTAATTTGAAACTTGACATAACCATTATGAACGCTCCTCCCGACTGGTGGCGATAGCGGTGGATACTGGGTACAAAGTAATGACGTAATACTGACGGCATAACACTTTCCCCTACGTTAACGCCTCTCGCCAAAATAAACCGGTATGTTAACTGTCATATCAATTTTCAACGCGGTATGTCGCCAAAATTTGTTTAAAGTCTTTCACCACTAAGACTAGACTCTTTGCAAAAAATTAATGTTGAAATCAAAAACAGCTTAAATCTCTTTCTTTGCTTATTTAAGAACCATCTGCTAAATATATTTTCTTGGAAAAATTTAGAATTGACCAAGTTACGATTTAAAGTTTATTTTTGGCCCTTGAAATCTGACGTCAAACCAAAACGACTGGTGATTGGTCGTAACTACACGAAGAAGACATCTCTATCCAGCGCTGCCACATTTATTAGATTTCTACTTTATTGGTAGATGTTTAATGGATTCTTAGCTTTTTGTTATGATCCGATAATGATATGCAAGTAGACCCTAGTGTAGTATACTGCCTTTTTTATGCAGCCATGCAAGTATTGGTCATAAAGAAAAATGTAGGAAAATAAAAGTTTTATAATTAAACTTCCAACAAGATGGGATTAGTTAGTAGAAATCTAAAAATGCATTATGTGGGTTGCAAAATAGCAATAAACAGTAAAAAAGGCAAAAAATGTATTTTTCTACGAGATTTATCTAAGGACCTCCGTATTCGGCCAGAAAAAAAACATTATGCTTTGTTGAAACATCACGCCAAATTTCGTTATAATCGGTTCAATAGTTTTTGCACAATAATTCTGCAATTTAATTCCAACAAGAAGGAGACCAGAATAAATAAATTTTATTTGTTTGCAAATTCATAACAAACACTCTTAACAAAATTAAATTTTTTAATACAGCTATTAAGTAAACTTGTTCCATAATCGTTTTTTATACCTTACTCTTACTACTACCTATACTCACTAGAACTAAACGTAAGGGAGATATCACGTTAACTGTTTTTATTAATATTTAATCTTTTTAAAAACGGACAGACAGAGAATGTTCAAATTTTATAGTAGCGTAAATTTAATATAAATACACCATTTGTGGTAAACTATTAGAGACAAGTATTAATATCTTGTCCGCGCACCCTCAATCAGTCCCTTTTAGGAAATTTAATAATCTATAAAGACCGCAGCGCGCTATTGATATATACCCGTTTAAAGTTATGAAACATCTTTTGCTAAAAAAAACAAATAAATATCTGTTCGAATTTGAGATAAATTTTTTTATTGAAAATATGGTTTGAAAGTACTGGTAAAAACGCTTCTTTTAATACATCTAAATTTTCAATGGGTCGATTGGTTGTCAGCATACAAGCGGTTAAAATCGACAGGCGTTTATAGCGAATCGATAATCAATAGCCAATATCAACTTTTTGCACATGGTTTTTATGAAATTATTTTCTTATTTTGATTTTTATGTTAATAATAAAATAATTTTAGAGTAAAAAAACATATTTTTATATTTGTCTAAAAAATTGCTTAAACAATTATGGACCTCGGCAATTGTTTATAACTTTATACAATTGCTGTTTGCTCCCAAATGATCCAATACTTATTTACAAAGAAAAAACGTTTGAAAGCTTGATATCTCCAGTATATCTGAATGTCTATGTTCAATATTCTGGACTCTACCCAATTAAAAAAAAATTACCATTTTTTAAAACGAAATTTTATCGCAAAATTATTGTGCAAAAACCATCAACGGTTTTTAACAAAGTTGGCGCGATGCGTCATCATAGCATGAAGTTTTGTCTGGCCCAATATAAAAGTCTTCAGATAAATCTAAGATTTCCAAATTTTTATCCAAAAAAACTACATTTTTTTTCCCTTTTTTTGTTTATTGCTATTTTGCAACAAGCGTAATACGTTTTGCGATTTCTAACTAATCCGATCTTACAGGAAATTTAGTTACAAAACTTCTCTACGTGTAGATTTTTTCTCTCCAAGCAATACTTACAACAGTCTAATATAAGCAATAATTCAACAAACTGATAAGAAACAAAACATAAAATATCTCCAAAAAGCATTTTTATACCACATTACTTCCAAATGATAGAAAGGGCAAAAATGTTTGCTATAAATTGCCTGAAAGTAATAAAATTAGCAATAATTTTCAAATTAGGAATTAATTGTATTTCAGTTAATAAAAATAATTTGGCAGGGTTTAGTAAATAACAAAGAAAAAGTCCTAAGAATCAACAATCCGGAATATATAAAATATGTTGTAATGAGTGTGACGCAACCTATATAGGGGAAACGGGGCGTTTTTTACAGGATAAATAAAAGAACACGAAATTAAATCTCACAGCAAGAGAAATACCGGTTTGCGGAACACTGCATAGACAATAATTTTTTTTTAATAATGGGGATGTAAAGTTATTACAAACATTGAAGGGTAAACAAATGGATTTTTTGGAATTTTTTGGCCAAAGAAATCTATAAGCAATAAAGACAACTTAACAAATACTCAAACAGATTTTTAGGTACGCCCATCTTAGACGCGCAATCAAAATTTTTTGTGCAATAAAATGTTTACTATAGGCCATCTGTGTAAGTTTAAGATAATTTTATTTTTTTTTTAACTCATTCTTCTTAAAAAGATCTTTGAAAATGGTCGTGAGCCCGAAACACGTGTCAGATCTATCTGAAAAAAAAATTGTGAAACTTTACACCGAGTGTTTTATTTTAAATTAAATAAGCAATAAGTTGAAAATGGTAAAAAATAGAGATACTGCTCCCAAAAATACGTGCGATAGCTCATTCGATCCAAAATAATGTCTAGACAAAATGTATCGGAAGCGTTTATTAGAACATAAAAATTGCAAAATTTATAAACAATTAAAGATGAAAAAAAAGTTTTTTTTTTCTCCGATATCTCATAAACTATTAATATTTTAGAAAATTAAAAAAAAAACTCCTGACTTTCGGAACTCTATCTCCATTATTTAGAATTTTAATTTAAGAGTCCATTCGCGCCGCGAAAATTGAATCCAATTTGGGGTTCGGGGCATAATGTTTTTCTCAAAAACAGTGTAAGTTATCGATAATTTTTAAAAACTATATGAAAGCCAACAATTAAATCTAGGCCTGCTGAAATAGTTTTAAATTTGGATTTAGTTTTAATATTTCCTTGAGTGAAAGTCACCCTAAAATCGGTTATGTTTAGATACTATTTTCTCTTAACTTGACTCTATTTCAAAAATCCGTTACAGCAGGGGCATAGATTATTTCCTTACCTTTAAAATGGTGTATAATTTATGTCATTTAAGTGAAAAATAGTTACCGAAAAACGTTTTCTCCTGATACACCGAATTTGGAAGAACCTAAATAAAATATAATATTTTTAATGCGGCTATACGAAAATTGTGGTAGTGGGAGTTTGTTAGTCTTCGCCCATCGTCTCCGCGTCCTTTGCTCCGACCCCTAAGGTGTAGCGTAAATGCACCCTTAATCGCTAAAAATGGGCCTCCGACATTTTCGGTTTCGCGCGCGGCGTAACCGAGTACGTCATACTAACTAATGTTTTTAAGGAATTGAATGATAATTTAAAAAAAATCAAAAATTATTGTATATTAAGAACACTTTAAATAATTTATTACCGTTGAAAATTTAACTAAAAGTTAATTTTTTAACAAGATAGACAATTGTTAATTGTTTATAATAATTTTATAACTTAAACAAAAAAAGCAAAATATTGCATTATTTGTTGAAGTTATAAAATTATTATAACAAATATTATTTATTTTAAAATTTTTATGTCGTGATCTTGTTAAGTATGAATATAAGAGAAGGGCTCCACGAAGTGAAAATTTTTCAAGACAACTATTTAAACGTTTTTTTGTTCTACAATGAAGACGAAAGTTCGAGACAATTTTTAAATTAACAGTTGGCTATCTTGTTGGAAGATTAACTTTAAGTTAAATTTCAACGGGAATAAATTATTTGAAGTTTTATAAATACGCAATAATTTTTTTTAAAATATGCAATTGATATTCAATTTCTTTAAAAAAATATTAAGTGTGACGTACTCGGTTTTTGAAGCCGCGCGCGAAATTAAAAATATCGCGCGGAGGCAAATTTTCAGCGTTAAATTGGGGTGGAGATAAGTTCCGGGTGAATAATTTTTTTTTGGAAATTCCTCCTCTCTAAGGATCTTTTTTTAATCTTTCATTGTTTATAACTTTTGCAGTTTTTTATGTGCTGCTAATAAACGCTTCCAATACATTTGTCTAGACATTATTCCGGATCGAATGAGCTCTCGACGTATTTTTAGGAATATCTCTATTTTTCACCATTTTTAACTTATTGCTTAGACTACAAATTGTAAGCAATAAACTAGAAAAAAATGCGTTTTTTTATTATTATGGTAATTTTGTTTAACAAATATTTCGGAATTTTCAAACAGGGAGGGGCCTATCTCGATTCTCGTTACATACATTTTTCTGTAGATTTCCAGCAAAAACATGATTGCTACCTCGTACATCCAACAACTCCTGTTTTTTTTAGATAAGGTTTAGTCTATAACTGCCACCTTTAAAAAGTATTCCTTTTTGGGCGGGAATCAAACACTGGTCTTTCGCTGAACGACTGACCACACCAATATAGAAGAAAAAAGTTACTTTTATATTTCATAGAGAAAAATATTAGAAGAGAGTATATTTATAAAATCATAAATACGAGTATGTTTATTTAGCAACAAAGGAATTAAAATTATGAGGTATTAAATTTAAAATAAACATACCTGAAAAAGTTTGTGAAAATTTATTAGGTTTAGTGAGTACACTGATATGCCTGTATGTATAGGTTTAAAACTATTATATTTATTGATAATCTTGTCATGTAAGCGTAATTATCACCATAATATCTTTTAACCAAACAATAATTATTTTCATTATAAACTAAATAAATTGGCTGGTAAGGTTAACTTTCTTACTTAAAAACTAAACTAGGTATTACATATTTACAGTACCTACAAGATTCAAGTACTGAACTAACTTACTTTTGGTCACAATGTTTGAAATAAAAATAAATTTCTACAAAAGTGTTAATATATTCAATTTACATGTTTACATTTAGAATAAATACAATTTAAATAACAATTCGAACAAAACATCTTGCTAAATGTAAGTTGAGCTATTTATGAATTTAGACACAAAAAGCCCAGGAGATTGCGTTGCCTCCGGTAGAGAGCTGTCGGTAATTGAATTAAAGTAATTAAAAAATCGTATTCAATTAATTGTCAGTAATTGGATAACTTAAATTTAATTACTTTTTAGAAAATTAAATTGTTTTTGGATTATCAATTAATAGGATAATGTAATAGTAATTGGTAATTGATTTTCACGAATCCCAAATAATTTAATTACTTAGAAAGTAATTCGATTACTTATAAAGTAATTAAATTACTTAGAAATTAATTCAATTACCTAATAAATAATTAAGTTACTACAAAAAATTTAATTACCTTTCTTTATGGAAAACCTGCTGAAATTTTGGCCAGCCAGAAAGAGCATCTTGAAACAGGGCGGGCCGTTTTGAATCCAGCGAACGCCGCCTCCGCGCTCATTTAGTATTTTCGATTGATGCTTACCGCCACCATACTTTTTTTTTGTGGAAAAATCTGTTGAGGTTTGGGATAGGATATTTTTTTATTATGTTAGAGCCATTTAATGTTAAACTTGCCGAGAAAGCAGTTTGAATAGTGTGTATGATGCATATTAGTATAAATATTTTGTTTGTTTAGTGTATCGTGTTTAATATATGTGGTAATTTAAATAAAGTAATTGCTGAAATATTCAATTAGGTACTTTTAGTTTTAATTGATAACAACAAACATGCTAGTAATTGGTAATCGTAATTTACTACTACTTAAAAGAGTTATTGGTAATTGTAATTGAATGACTTTTTTAAAGTATTGCGACAGCTGCTCCGGAAGTAAATCTAGACGGCTCCCAGAAAAAAATTGAGTTAATTATGAATTTTATAAAATTAAAAAGTTAATTAAATTAAAAACAATTAAGCGGTAGATTTTCGCAATACAAAATATTGTTATAATGTTCTTCTGGAAAACATTACATAGTAATTGCCAAAAGTTGGAAACCTATCGATAGGAAAATTTTTACTTTTTATACATTTTCAATTAGAAACAAATTGTTTATTCGGCAACATATGTACAAGGTTAGCACCTTGGAAAAAATAAAATTTTCAAAGCTGTAACTTCCAAGTAGAAGGTGATATTTTTTACGAAAATGGGCTTACTGCCTTAAAAATGTTTGGTTCATTGCTGGTTTATGTACAGGGGGAACACCTTAGGACGGATTTACATTGCGCCTTCCTCGCGAACTTGATAAGCGTATCAAAATTTTTCCTGTGTAAACTTGTTTAGATCCCTAAAGAACGCCGCGCGAGGAGGATGCATGATGAGGCAACACTCAGTCGATTTCGTAATCCGCATCAAAGATGTTTCACTTGGCGCCGTGTAGACTGGCTTTTGCGATATAATGAATCAAGAGCAGTTAATTGCTTTGATTGTAAAATATAAAAACCGTCCTATTTTCTGGCATCTCAGAACAAGAATTATCACAATTAAAACAATCACAAAGATGTCAAAGTGATGGGTGCATCTTATTCGCGCAATGTAATTCCGCCTTGATTCGGCAAGATGATGCGAGAAAGATTTGCGCAAGGCAATTCAGCCTTTAGAGTCGTTTATTTAAAACATTTATTTGGGGTTTTATACCTTTAATAATTAAAAAAATCCCAATAAAAACATTGAAAATAATCTATATTTTTAACACGGGAATCGAAAAATTGTACAAGAATTTTATTGACGAAGAAATATTTTCGAGGTCGATAATGTCGGTCCAGCCTAAAAACATGGTTCCAAGTATAACCTAATCATTAAATTTTTCTAAAATTTTAATTTATTTTAAGTAATATATTCCTACTACAATAATAAATAAAAACTTTTAGGATTTAAAATAAATTCTTCTTAATGTCCATTTTCTATTCAGAGTGTAGGCGTCCTCTCGCACGTATCTTGTGCTTTTTTACTCAGATATGTGGGACCACCGGCTTAACGTGCTTTCCAAACCACATGTGAGAGGGTTTACTAGGCAGAAATATTACAAAGTGGTTTGCCATTGCCTTCTGTGAGGTGACGAGCTGTAAAAAAGCCCGAGCGGGAATCGAACCCGGGTCTTCACGGTGAGAGGCTGGTACGCTGCCACTACACCAGCTCGACCACTTAAAATAAATAAATATCCATGAATACATATACAGGGTGATTCATGAGGAAATGTCAATACTTTAGTTACGTAGTCAGGTTCCAAAACTAAACATAAAAGCCTATACAAATATGGGTCCGCATGGCCTTCGTTTTCGAAATACAGATTTTAAAATGTTTATTTAATTTTTCTATTTTTTAAATAAAATCTATGATAATGTTAATATTGGAGTAAAAATTGGTATCCGGGGTTTTTCTAATATGATGGATTTGAATTTAATCTTATTACGGCTCTTACTTGTAGGGGAGCCACCTACACGTCTTTTTAAAATTTTGAATAATCACAACTTTTTGGTACGGCACTGTATTACATTTTTAAGTAAATTAAATAATTGTTTTGTTATTTTTACGTCAAAAAGGTATACTCGTTAAAAGTATATGAGCAACCGTTTTCGAGATATTTGGATTTAAAAAAAATACGACGCATCTGATTTATTATAGCAAAATTTAAAAAAATTAAACAAAATGTATAATTAAACAATATGTATAATTAAACAATATGTATTTTAATTTTCAATAAAACTATTGTTTTTAAATTATGTTCGGCAAAACATAAGCTAGGTTTTATAGTTTTTAAAAATTCAACCATTTACTTTTAAGCATATGTCAGCTCTGTGGTGAATACCCTGTATGTCGGAAACGAAGGCCTTGCGGACCCATATTTGTATAGACTTTTATGTTTATTTTTGGACCCTGACTACGTACCTGAAGTATTGACATTTCTTCATGAATCACCCTGTATATCCCCATTGACACTAACACTGATGAATCTTTATTTAAAAGAGCAAATATATCCCTTGGTTTTCTTTTTGGTAGCCACTTTTTTGTCTATTATGATCTTTCTTTTCTATTATTTTATTTTTAAATAAATTTGGAGCTAAGAAACTACCAGATATTATTGTAACAATAAGAGTCGATTTATGTACCTACACCTAAAATATTTTTTTCTGTTTACAAATGTCCACTTTTTCAGTTTATGTGATGCTAATCCACTGACGGACGTTTAAAAAATTAGAGTGTGTGCGCATGAGTATCACATGAATTATAGCAATATTTTTGCACAGATTTATTATTTATTAAGTATCAGACAAAACTTAATGCAAACACGTGTGAAACTAAAGAGTTTTATTAATTGAATCCCGCTTTTTCTAAGTTACAAATATAAACACTCAATGGGAAAAAAACTTATGTTTTTTCTTTCATTTGTATATTCTAGCCAGGTGCGCTAATTATGAGAAATAATTTATATATTTTCTCTAGTTTAGACTCTAGTTATATACACTAAGAATATATAGGCATTTGCTTTCCTGTCATATTAGTTATGTAAAAAGGTCTTTTTTTACCACCAAGAATAGGCTCTTTAAAATCAAGAACAGGTTAAATCTCTTGCTTTGCCTATTTTACAACCACCTGCTAAATATCTTTCCCTGGAAAGATTTAGATTTAGACCAAGTTACGATTTAAAGTTAATTTCTGGCCCTTTAAATCTAACGTCAAACCAAAACGACTTGTGATTGTTCTTAAGGACGCGAAGAAGACGCCTGTGTTCAGCGCTGCCACATTTATTAGATTTCTACTTTTTTGGTAGATGTTTAATAAATTCTTAGCTTTTTGTTATGATTTGATAATGAGATGCAACTAGAGCCTAGTGTACTACACTGGCTTTTTTTATGCAGCAATGCAAGTAATGTGTCAGATAATATTAAAGGGTTCTGGCATATGATAAGCTTATTAAAGGTTAACGATAGAACATTGAAATATGAAAACATTTCTAATTTTGCAAAACATATGATGTGTTTGGCTGTTTTGAACGTAGAAAGTGAAAAAAAGATCAGCTTTTAATCGCATTAAAACTGACGATATAAATTTTTAAATAAAAATGCCAATGATATTTAGTATACGCATTCTAGATTTCAATCTATGGGCAAAACGGCAACATTTATAATTTTGTTTCATTACTGCTGTGTTATACCTATATATGAGTACATTAAAATACACGACTCTCCCACCCCCCTGCAACCGGCTTCCCCCTCCCGTCCTTGAAGTTTGTCCCGTTTTACATATTTTCTCAATTTTTAGAAAAACTGCACTAGCTAGGACAAATTAGTCTAGGACTGAATTGGTAACTACTAAATTACCTACAAATAAGCTCTAACATTCTTTTTGATAAGAGTTATAGTTTCCGAAGTATACTGCGTCAAAGTTGACTGAAAATCTGCACTTAGCAAAAATAAGACATTTAATACACAGCAAACAATAATATTTATTATTTTTAGAAGAAATGAAGTTTATATTGTGTTTATTATAATTTAAAGCAAATCAGAATCGTCATTATTAACTTCTGGAGTTTTGTTGAAGCAAGTAAAGCCCTGACACTGTATGTATATGGTGGAGCAACGCAATCCAACTCTTACACATCCACATCTTTTTCGGCACCCTTTGTTGCAGCTATATTCCATTGCTATTCCAACGGGTTGTCCGTACCATCCACTCCCCAAATGATTGACGAGACTGTTATTGTCATTGTCATTTTATGTTTTAGATGGCGGTTCTCTGATTCATAAAGTGATTTGGCCAAAACAAGGCACATACTCTGATATTTACGCTGCTTATGTAAGGTACATTCAAAAATGTCACGGAGAAAAGGTACTTGTTGTATTCGACGGCTACAGCAAAAACTGTACAAGTACAAAAAGCTTCGAAAGATTGAGACGAATGCTAAACCAAAAGTGTCCAGAAATAGAATTTAATGAGCACGAAAACAAAAGCAAGCTTCTTGAGCAATATGAAAAATAAAGAAAGATTTATTTTGCGGCTTAGCAATCGATTGAACCACGAGAGGGTAAGAACATTAACAGCTAATGACGCCGCAGATATGCTCATTGTTCACACTGCACTAAAAAAACCGAAAGAAACGAAAATGGCGTAGTGATTGGGCAAAATATAGATCTGTTGGTACTTTTACTAAATCTTACTCCACTAAATAGAATTCTTGCTAAAAAAGGTCAAGGAACTGTCAAGAAAATGATCTACATAACATCGATGCTTGATTGTTGGAGGTGTAGTCAAAAATTGCGGGTAATCGATCCTCTTTCTGCATGCAATAAGTGGTTGCGATACTACATCAGCATTCTATAGCAAAAGGAAGGTTCAGTTTATTCTGCTTAGTAAAAAAACGACTTGCACACGGTACGATAAATATTTTTAATAACCCAAATGCAACATACGAGCAAGTAGTAGAAGCAGGAGAAAGATGTATTCTTGCCTTGTATGGGGCTAAGCAAAGCGGAAAAAGTTTGAACGAAATATGGTACATCCACTTTAACAAATATTTTGGTCTGAGGACGAATACAGTGATATTATTAAAGCTACAACCTTTTTCAGTCGCAGTTTCTCAGCATTCAACGCGTACTTTTCATCAAGTTCAATTATGGCGAGGAAACGCATCGAACCCAAAAAAACTGGGGCTAGAAAAAGAATATTAACTTTTTATCCCCCGTATATACCACAAAGTCACCAGCTCCACTGTCGAATACCTAAAATAGTATCATGTAGCTTCAAAAAAGGGTGCGGAAGAAGATGTGGATGTTTAAAAGGTGGATTGCGTTGCTCCACCATGTGCATAGTGTCAGAGCCTTTCTTGCTTCTACAAAACTCCAGAAGATAATAATGACAATACTGATTTGATTTACATTATAATAAATACAATATAAACTCATTTCCCGCAAAAATAATAAATATTATAGTTTGCTATGTATTAAATGTTTTATTTTGGCTAAATGCAGATTTTCAGTCAACTTTGACGCAGCATACTTTGGAAACTATAACTCGTGTCAAACTGAATATTGGATCTTATTTATAGGTAATTTAGTAATTAACAATTTAGTCCCAAACTAATTTAAAAATCTGTAAAACGGGACACATTTCAAAGGCGGGTGGAAGAAGCCGGTTGTAGGGGGGACGGGAGAGTCGTGTATTTTAATGTACTCATATATAATTATAATACAACAACAGTTTAAAAGGTTATAAATTTTGCCGCAATAAAACCTAAAATGAATATATTAATTTGCCAAAGAGGGTTTAAAGGAGATTCGGAAATAGACCGATTGTAATTCAGGTTTACTGATATCATAATCAATGAAGGACAAAATATTTTATAACAATATTAAATATGGCACTGAGAGAATGAAATAAGTAAAATTTATTTCGATATTAGAGTATCATAATTTCCGTATTAAAGTTTATAGGTAAAGTTAGTTTTTATTTTTTTGTCTCATAAACATATTATGTATTTATTTATATTATTTTGTTATTTTCTTAATGCCTATGAATCGGAACAGGAATGAGAAATGCATCACATATCCCATCAAAAAAAAGTGGTAAAAATATATAAAAATCTGAATGTTATTATAAAAAAAATGTAAAACTCTATAATTCTTCTTCATGTAAATTTATGGATTGAAAAGTCTTTCAAATAACGGACAATAATGTTAATAAATTTGTACTAGATTTTAATTTTAACTTTTTTTTCAGTTGTTTCCTTGTGAACCATTTTTTAAATAGCATTTTAAAATAAAACAGCTTTTTCATGTTTTCTCGTTTATTGAAGAATTACTCATTAAGTTTTATTTTAATTAACTTGAAAACATTAAGAAGCCAATTGATTTTAATTAAATACTGAGCATAAGCTCTAGAATAAAAATTCATTAAATATATTTGGTCGAATATTCTACGATCTGCTTTAGTAGGTTTGAAATTTTGATTTTATCTTTTTTAGATATAAGCTCAAACATAGACATAGAATCTCTACATATCCGTAATGCAACTTTTGAATCATTTAACCTAAACCTTTCACAAACCGTATGGCGAATTCTAAGATATATGACAATGACAGATGGAAACATAAGCAGGATTGATGGGGAGTTTGCGAAGCATAGCCGAGTATCGTGTCTGAACTTATCATCTAATCATATTAACGCCATAGAGGATCGAGCTTTAGGAAATTTGTATAACCTAAGTATATTGGATTTGTCACATAATAATTTAACTGAAGTTCCAAGTATTAGAAAGGAGAGTGTTACCTTGGATATTTCTAGTAAGTACTCTATAAAAACATGTTTTCGAATTCCAGCCATCTTATTGGTGTGATTTAACCATTTTGACACCTGACAATTGGTTAAACGGATGAGCACAACTAAATGCACGTATTATTTGTTTTTAAGAAAATAAAAACAAGCTGAGCTGTAATGTCAGATCAAAAAGCATTTAAAATATGGTATTTTGTGTGAGTATTTGGCAGAGCTGTCGGTAATTAAATTAAAATATTTAAAAAATCGTGTTTATTTACATTTTGGGCAATTAAATTACTTTAATTCAATTACTTTTTAAAATAAGTAATTGTAATTGGTTTTTCAATTACTAGAATAAAGTAATTATAATTATTGATATTTCGCAAATAATTCAAATTCGTTTTAGGCAGTTCAATTATTTTTCAAGTGATTAAATTATTTTTCAGTAATTGAATTACTTACAAATAATTTAATTTTTTTAAGAGTAATTAAAATTTGTGTTATAAAATTTTAAAACCAATGCCAACAGAAGAAATCTAGGCACGCACTTTGAATTCTACATAAAATCCCTATAACTTTCCAATTTACACATATTCTCTATCTTTAATAAACGAATTACAGTGGTCCAGCAAAACTGACAGAATTTGAAAAACACTTTGTATCTCTAGAACAAAACAAACTAGCCTTGATTTGTTTTTTTTTCCTTTTTTAATATCGTTCGTAATATGTTTTTAATGTTTAAAGTTTTACGATATTTATGTATCATTTTTTAAAACTTTTTTCTAAAATGTGGGAATCGTTAAAAAAATTGATAGACAGATATTAATTATAGTAATCTGTAATGCAGCTGCCCCATCTTTTTTATTAAGTAGAAAAGGTCGATATAATTTTGTTTTTTTACTTTTAGTTCTAAAAATAGTTAATTGTTTTTATAGTAATTCAATTACTCTTAAGTAATTCAATAATTTATAAGGTAATGAAAATACCAAAAAGTAATTTAATTATTTAAAAATGTAATTAAATTAAAGTCGATAATTGGATTATGGTAATTTCGCAAATAATAATCATCGCATATTCCAGCCCACCCGAAAAACTGCTTTTGGTGACGGGATTGCAAAATTGCATGTGGGTATCCATCAGCCCAAAAATGATTGTTGTGAAAGTTTTGGATGACGTTTCTTGAAAAACTGGCTTCATTAGTTAATGAAATTTTAGTATTCAAAAATGAATTTTCATGCAATTTTTCAAGAAACCATTGGGAAAAGTTCATCCTTAATGGGAAGTCTAGAGAAAACTATTTATTACGAATATAGTATTTAAACAAATTTATTGTGAATGGGTTGCCTAAAAAATTATGGTCAAGCTATCATTAATTAAAAAAAAATTAAAAATAAAAAAAATTAATACTGCCTGTATAATGTACTTTTTTATTCTACATGTCATTACTAATATACCACTATTTTTTTCTTTAATTTCATATATAAAGACATTGAAAATTTTTAAAATTTAATTAAAGATATTAAAAATTTTATTTATGAAATGGAAGAAAAAAATTTAATGGTACACCAGTACTGCCATTAAGAATTAAAAACAAATAAAGAATGACATTGTACTTGCACAACCTTTTATGAATGTTTGTGCGTTACCAACTAATTCATGTAATGCATATCTGCAAACTCAGAACTCGTTAAATGGACCAAGTTTTTTTTAAAAATGTTGTTAATTTTAACGACTTAAATACGTGACAACTAGATCAGGTAGGTAGGTAGGTTTAAAGTGAGTGGGTATAACACCCTTCCACCGCGACCGATCGGTCTATTGTGGCTCACATCTTTTTATATTTCTTTCACCAGGTCCAGACTCCTAATAAATCTGATGATCCTGTTGGGAAAGAGATCTTTCACCTCCCCCGGCAACAAGGTGTCATTGCCGAGAATTGCGAATCTTAGTCGTGCCATTGCTGGGAACGAACACAGTATATGTATTCTGCCGATTCATCCCCCTCCATGCACATGCGGCATTCGGCGTCTTCCGCTAGGCCGATCTTGTGCATGTGGTATTTTAATCTGCAGTGTTCCGTGTACAGTCCCACTAGAGTTTTAAGGTGTACCCTTGATTGCTCCAGTAGTTTGACAGTACATTCTTGGTTCGGTGGGCTTATGAAGGCCTTCAAGTGTCTGAGACCCGGAAGTCCATGCCAGTACCGAAAATTTTCTCTTTGTGTCCAAGCTGATATGAACTGCTTGGCCGTTCCATAAGATATACCGATGACCGGTTCCGGCCCTGTGAATTTTGTCTCCGCCCCCTTTTGGCAAGGAGGTCTGCGGATTCATTACCCTCTAGGCCGGTGTGTCCAGGTATCCACAGTAGTGTAACCTTATTGTTTTGACTCAGTTTGGTCAGCGCATCCTTGCAATTCCAGACGGTTTTCGAATTGCACCGGCTGGATTCAAGAGCCTTAAGAGCTGCTTGACTATCGGAGAAGATTTTAATTGTCTTATGTGTGTAGTGCCGATCAACCAGCGATCTAGCACACATCTCAATAGCAAATACCTCCACTTGAAATATGGTTACGAGAGTGCCCAGGCTAAAGGAAAACTCTGCCCTCGGCCTCTGTCCATATATTCCAGCTCCAACACCGTCCTTGGTTTTGGAGCCATCGGTGTACCAACAGATGTCAGCCCGGAGCAGGTCGGTCGTTTTTCGACTCCAGTCCTCCCTTTGTGGGTAGACTACACTGTAGGGCCGGTCGTAATTGGTTGCTGTAGGCACTAGATTAGGTAGACAGCTGTCAAAACTGTTTATGTTTACAAAATAAAATCTACTTCTTATTAATCCTTAATAATACCCAATTTTGAATGAATTTAATTTTTTATGCGAAAACCGTACATCCGACAAAGAAATATTTTTTAAAAATGCCAGAAAATATAAAATTAATCTTTTTTAACACGCTTATATTCGCTTTACCTGAATGTAACGGAATCTTTCAACTTAATTTTCACCACTTTCAAGAAATCTGAATAACTTAAAAATTTACACAGGGGTTACGAGCCGACGACAATACAATAATCTCATAACTTTATGCTAAGGTCCTAACCAGGATCATCAGGATAAAATATATATTTCTTTGCCAAAATGACAACCCTTGCACAGTCGGCATACAAAAGCAAAATAGCACAAAACGCTTCCTACAAGAATCAGGTTACTGGCAACAAAAGAATTATTTTTGAAGAAAGGGTTTTCCACTAACCCTCATGTTGGGTTATCTATGGGGTTTTCCTTTTCCATATGCAATTTTGTTATGACCCGTTGGCTATAATAGATTTATTGACAAATATAGAATATACTAAAAATCAAGGCTCTTGATTAAGATTAAATTTGATGTTGTTTTGAGACTAAAAAATAAGATAAAAATTATTTTCTTCTTTTTAGTCTGGTTTGCTATAAAAGCGTGTTTTTAGGTTTTTAAACTATAATTTATTTACATTAGAGTTATGCCATAATTTAATTTTAAGGAGGCACTCTTTTACAAAATACCTGTTTGTCATATAAAACGTTTAAATATAGTCTTATTACATAACTTTTTTACAAAATATGTAAAAAGTGTAAAATCATCAAATTATCTAGGCCTATTTCTGTAGTTAATAAGTAATTTATTAGGAAAATTTACTTTATAATTAACAAAGAAATCCAACTGTGGGACGAAAGCTATTTAAATAAACATATTTTTTGTGTTTTTGTTGCATGTTTTCTGAAAAATTACTATTTTTAGATAACACCAATCTTATTTGCTCAAAGCTAAAGAATACTTTAATGACTCATCCAGAGATTACTTTTATTAGCGAAAATCAGACCTTCTGCATTACTTCCAAGGATTTTGTCTGGTTCCAGACCGCTGAAATGATACCGTTTTCTCAAGTAAAGGCTGTACATCAGGTGAGTAATACGATGTCATTTAGCTCTTTATGTATAAAATGAGCTGAAATACTATGAAATGGCAGGTAAATGAATGCCTTCGGTTTTTCTTAATTGTAATAACTTTAATTTCAGAGACAACTAGTCACACAAGGGGTTTTCTGCGCTGAATATATATGTAGTTAGTAGACGCACGTAGCGCGTATTGCACGATGCGCAATAGTTCTGATTGTCCAATGGTGTTTAAATGGTTCAGTTTAACTGGGACCATTACTCCTATTTTTAGAACCTTCAGTAATCTGGAAATTTTAAAATTTGGGCCCACTGTCAAATTGGGTTTTGTTTTATACTTTTTGGCGTGGGTAGACTAATGCGCAAGATGCCGTAAAATGCGAAATTTATCTGTAATATTATTTTTTTAAATTCTTGTTTGATTTAATTGTTTTTTTCCTTATCTTTATAACAGCTCCCGAAGGGTGGTATTGGCCCTAAGTACTAGGTACTGTGGGTGCCAGGTTTTTAAAAGTTTAACCAACATCCCTAGTTTCGTCATTGATGTCGCATTACCGAAACATGCAGATATAAGATTTTACGAATATTGGCAGTGTACAAAAGTAAACTTAACTAGTGCTATATCCTTTGCATTCTTTTTTTATTTGTTTATTTATTTTTGGGCTTCTCTTCCTTTTTTTCTTTTTAATTTTTCAATTATTTAATAAAAAGTTGAATCAAGTGTTTTCCTCCAAATTAGATATACTGTTTTTTCCCAAACGTTGACAAATTAATGCATTAGCATCTCTTTTTAACAGTAATAATTATTAAAAATAGGTGGATTCGCAAGGCGGCTTAGACCTTACTTACTTAGCTTTATTAGTTACGTACATATTTACAATACTTCCTAAGACTACGTGTGTACATACAATATATTTACAATACATAAACATAGGTATATACAATATTTATATGGTAACATTCTCGAGTGCCTTCACAGGCTTTGAGAATGTTGGGGCTGGTGGGAACCCTAGGTAGCGGGGAAGTATTGATTTCGGGATGGATAGCATTTTCCTCATGATCTCACAAACGTTATTAGCCATTGGTTCTGCTGGAAGCTCGGAGGAATTTTATTAATTAAGTTTTATTTACATGCTGTATTTGAAAAGCATTGCTGGGAAAAGTAGCCAAAATCCCAGCTTGTGCGGCTTAGACCGGTTTCGGTGAATAGTTGCTATAGTAATGTAACATAAAGCTGTCAGTGGACACTGTAAATAATTATTATTTTTTAAAAATTGCGTCTCCGATTGCGTTTTAATTCCGTATTAATAAGCAGTTATTGAGTAAATTTGATCAAATAATAACCAATTTGTTCAATTGAGTAATAAATAAAAATTTCCGTTTTGTTTTTAGTTTAATAAATATTGAGTTGTTGACGTTTGTTTTGTTGTTTGTTTGTATTTATGTTGCTATGATAAGACTTTTCCTTCGCTGGCGGAAGAGTGAAAAGTAAAGCTCTGGCAGAGGAATAATGAAACTTCGCGGTCGCCTACACAATCGAGTAATGACGAATTTACCGACATTTGAAGAAAAACGTTTTTTTCAATTTATTATGTTTGACTATTTTAGTTACAAAGCAACTGTAATCCCATGTGTACCTGCGAAACGTACAGACTTAATCTGATGCATGGAAAGCAACCATCCTTTGAAGTAGCCATGAACTGTTCAGGTAAAAAATTGTCTTCATTACCAGTTCCATTACCAGATAACACCATTCTTCTGGATGTCAGCAATAATAATGTAAGTATTTTGTTATATTAAAAAGATCCTTTGGAGTATGGACTGATAGGGCTTAGGGTCATCTTACATAAATTGGGATACGGTAGCAGTGGCTCACACGGGAGGGGAGTTTTGGGGTTAAAACCCTCCCCAAAAGACCTCTCAAAATTATGCAACATTTTTTATTCCAGATAGCGAGAATAAATCTTAACCCTTACAGAAATAATAATTTAAAAGAATTCCTGTATTCCGCATTTAAAGGGGAATTAAGTGTTTAAATCAGAGTATTGAAAAAATTAGAGGTAAAACCCAAAAGTAGAATCGAAGCACCGCAGGCTTGTGATTAAAAAAAATCCCTATTTATTACACAGGTCCACAAAAAAGTGGTGTGTGCTGGGTGTCGCACTAAGATTTTCTGGCGTATTTTTTCCGCTGAACATGAATCTAAAGTCAAAATTGGGGGACAAACAGCAAAAACTCGAAAAAAACCCAAAAACCAATGCGGTACATTTACCGGCAGAAACCTGCAATTACAGAATGTTTGGACTACGACTATATAAAATATAAGAGATACAAAGAATTTCATATAACAAAAAATTAAGCTTTCCAAATTGTCTATATAAAAAGTTTGATAAAAATTTTTGATAAGATAAATAATAAAGCACATATAAACGAAAATGTTATATTGACAAAAACTTTCGGTTCAAAATAGGAAAAAAACTTATTATTGTGATTTTTGTTTTTTTTTACCATAAATAATTTATTTTATTCAGTTAAAATTAGCAGAAAAAATCTAAAAATATTTTTTTTTTATTTTTAGATTTTCAAATTTACAATTTTTTTCCAGGGATATACCTTGAAAAAATGATGAAAATTCGGTTTTTTGATTATAACTGGAAAAATATTGCATTTAGTTTGACCCCCAATTTTGACTTCAGATTCGTGTGAAAATGTTTTAGTCCGACACCCAGCACACACCACTTTTTTTGTGGACCTATGTAATCATGGAAACCCTACCATTTATCACTTGTACTTGCCAAAGGTCCTTTACTGCAATAAAGATACTAAATGAAAAATTTTACTGGCGGTGAATGCTTAAATGAATTTGCCTAATGTATAGACATCCAGAAATGTTGGTAAGCGTGGATGGAGTTTTAGATCAATTCGCCAACAAAACTAGAAATATTTTAAAGTAATTTTTTTATGGCAGATGCAAAGTAATTAGGTTTATCTTCAATGATAAAAGAACAAAACCTTTTTGTAATTGTGTTTTGTTTTTTATATGCTTTTTTTCTCCATTAAAACCCCCCACCTCCAGAGCGCAATCCTGGCTGAGCCACTGTACTGTAATATGGTAATTTTTAGCAAAGAGAGATTAAAAGCTAAGTGATAAAATTTGACATGTACGATCCATAAATATTTTTAATGTTATCTAAATTTTTAATTCTAATGTAGCGGAAATTACACTGGTCCGACACACGACTTACTGTATTTATAGTTTGGCCGCCGAGACGTTTTCGTCGAAAATTGAGGTCCACGAGAACGAGTAGTTGTTTTCTATGTTTTTTTTCCGTTGAATCCGAATCTGAAACTCGCTTTTCCAAAAAAATTGTCAGTAATTTTTATAAACAATTTAATTGTTTAAAACACTGTAGCTAATAAATTATTGAAGACAAAATTATGTTTTTGAATACCTTTTTGCTTCTTATAAAATAAGAAAAAAATTATTATCTGTTTTTCGTCGAATATGAAATATAATACTAAATTTTCATCCTTCCCACCCAAAAACCTATAAAAGAACACCCATTTTATAACAAGTACAAATTCAGTCATTTTTTTCATATGAAGAGTACGAAAAGTCGCATGTGAAAAAAACCGATAAATTCTCGACCCGATTGTGATAACCTTAAAAATTACCTTTAACCCTGTAACAATTAGAACAACATTAAATATTCCTGATTATGAAAGATTTAATGTCGACTACTAAAAATAACATTTAATTTTTTATCCGCTACCTTTTTTACTGATAATAAATACGAAACGTCGGATGTGAAATATAACTTTAAATTTCCATTCTTCGCACTCAAAAACCCATAAAAAGAGACCCAATGTATAATAAATACAAACAAAGCCCTTTTTTCCTGATGATGAATATTAAACAAATGATGTAAAAAATAATACAAAATTTATATTTTTCATACCCGAACACCATTAAAAATACTTCTAATTTATAACAATAAAGAAAATATCAATTTTTTCCCCTATGATAAAGACGAAACATTGCACACTGATAATACCATTTAATTTCTTTATTTACCCCAAAAACCCTTTTATTCGTGAAAATTAAAAAAAAACAGTCCTTTCTCTGATGATGGATATGAAAAGTCAGATACAAAAAATCAGTACATTTTAATTCTGAAGTACGATAAGTACCAAACACTCATATCAATAAAATGAAATAAGATCGAACATAATCGAATAAAAACAAATTATTTTTTATAAATACCAAATAAATCCAGGTAGGTCCAAATACATTTAAGTAACAACCAATACAATCAAATTAATATATTGCTAATAAATCCAAATAAAATAAGTAAGAACTACCAAAATGGATAATATAACCAACAAGGGAAACGATAAATCCAAATAGTAACAAACAGATCCAAACTAGTATAAAAATACGATTTTTTTGATTGATTGTTGTCAACGTGAGCATTTCCAGGCTTTGTAGGTGGATAGTCGGGTTCTGTAACCCCCAGAAATTTTAAACTTTTCCAAAACTTAAACTTTTCAAACTTTTTTCTAATCGATGCAAGGCACAATTAACGGTAATCCGACCAATGACTGCCACTGGTATTGCGTACAACCAATTTGCTGTCAGTCTGACGTCTCACACTGCACGCGGAACCAATTCTGACTAACGTAAAAACGACAGAAATTCTAGGCCTTAACCGCTCACAGCGCTTAGCCCCAGAATAAGGACTCTTATAATTGGCGGCGAATTCCACTTCGATTTTCACTAGCAAAAACGAATAACTCCAAATAGAACACTTATTTGATTCTATCGTTTCCTGTTTGAAGGGAAGGCCTCTTTTAAACTGTATATACCTCTGTGTAATGCAGTACCTTTAAAAATTAATAAATTAGCATAGATTTAGATTTTTTGAGAATTTTGTTTTTGTAATTTTGTACTAAATAACTTTCTTTCTGTTTTTTTAGATAACAACTATAAAAGAACTAAGTGATCCGTCCTACCAAAATTTAAGATTTTTCATTGCGGATAATAATCAAATTTCGTCCATTCAACCTTTGGAGGGTACTAAGTTTATAAGCACTTTGACACTTTTAAGCTTGCAAAGAAATAGGATTAAATTGGTATGTCATCTATCTCTAAATTATTATTATAAAACTATTTGTAAACTTATATAGAAGATAAAACAGAAAGGGTATTAATGTTTCATATTTTCTTTTATTATACATATTATATAGTGTGTCCCAGGATAGATGATCACATTTAACCAATGGACCAAAAATATTTAAATTTAGAAACAATATTTTGGGATTATGGTGTGTATGGTCTAAAAGAACAGTTCACCAAATTTTACTCAAATCAGTGTTATGCAGGGTGCGTTACAACGAAATTGGGAAAAATCACCATTTATGAAGTATCTTTAATTTGAAAGTAAAGTAGTAGTAAAGATACATTATTCAGATATAAAAATTATGTCATTCCGAATTTATAGCTCGTTAATTTAAACTAATGTGTTTTAAAACCTTAGTTATAGGATATATTTATTTAATTTAAATTTATTTAATAAAACTTAAATTATTCAGGTAAAACCCCTACTTCATGAATTATAAATCAAAGACACTTCGGAGGAGATAGCGGAAATTGCAAAAAGATAACTGAAGAGAAGAAAATTTCCAAAAATAAGTCCTGACTTCCGGAACTCTATTTCCATTATTTATAATTTTAATTTAACGCTAAAATGGGCCTCCGCGCGTTATTTTTATTTGCGCGCTCGGAGTCAAAACCGAATACGTCACACTAAATAATTCTGTTTAAGGTAGGTACTAAATATTAATTGAAAATTTTTAAAAAATCATGGTGCATTCAGAACACTTTAAAGAAATAATTCCCGTTGGAAATTTAACTTAAAGTTTTTATTTTAAAGAGTTTGACAATTGTTAATTAACAAAATTGTTTTAAAATTTCGTCTTTCTTGTAAATTAAAAAAAAATGTTTAAATAATTGTAAAAAATTTGTAAATTAAAAAAAATGTTTAAATAATTGTAAAAAATTTTCGCTTCGTGGAACCCTTATATACATACTTAACGAGATTACGCCATTAAATTTTAATAAAGTTTAATCCTTGTTTATAACAATTTTAAAACTTTGACAAAAAAATAAAAATCATAGTAATATTGTCAAAGTTATAAAATTATTATAATCAAAGGATAAAAATGTATTAAACTTTTATGGCGTGATCTTGTTAAGTATGTATATGTATATGTTGGGCGCAAAGCCCGAAAACGGCCAATGGACGGAAAAAGTGGCCAAACCCCGTTCTGGTCGTCCAAAAACAGATTTTGTGCGTGTTTCAAAATAAAATGCCGCTTTGCTTACCAGAACTAACCATGACCGACTAGAACTTAGGGCTTTTGAATTTGTCTTAATTATTTGTAGAAGTTATAAACAAAATTTTAACAACGTATTGGAAAAAACCCGGGGAATATATAATTACACTTTTCAAAAAAATTATAACTTCTATCATATCAAAAATTATAAAAAAATGTTTTGTTAATAACTACCTAGTCGGTCATGATTAGTTCTGGTAAAAGAAAGCGGCTTTTTATTTTTAAACACGCGTTCTGGTCTACCTTAAACGGCCAAAAAGCAATATTGGCCCAACATATATAAGGATTCCCGAACGAAACATTTTTACGACAATTATTTAAACATTTTTTTAAAAGTACAATGAAGACAAAATTTTGAAACAATTTTGTTAATTAACAATTGCCTAACTTGTTAAAAAATTAACTTTAAGTTAAATTTTCAACGGAATTATTTCTTTGAAGTGTTTTGAATACACCATAATTTTTTAAAATTTTTCAATTAATATTTAATACCTTAAAAAGAATTATTTTTTGTGACGTACTCGGTTTTGACTCCGCGCGTGCAACAAAAAATCAATCGCGGAGGCCCTTTTTCAGCGTTAAATTAAAATTATAAATAATGGAGATAGAGTTCCGGGAGTCGGTACTTTTTTTTGGAAATATTTCCGCTATCTCTTATGGTTTTCGAGGTATCACCAAAAATCGAATGGGCTTCTTTTTTCCATTTTTTAATAACATTTGCTCATTTTACTGACAGAAAAAATACACAAAACGCCTTTCTCAGATTTGCATTTTACGTCAAATGAGCTATTGCTCATATTTTTGAAACCTTCTAACTTTTTAAATAAATACATACTTTTTCTCAATAGACTAATTATTTTCAAAATAAAGGTTGTTATTAGTGGCGATTTTTCACAATTTCGTTGTAACTGACCCTTTATAATACCGAGTTTAGGAAAATTTGGTAAACTGCCAGACCCCATGAATCATAACCCCAAAATACTATTTTTAAATTCAAAATTTTTTGGTCCATTTTTCTATTTAAACCTATCCTGGGAAACTGTATATTATACTATTTACTATAACTGTTTATTTTTGGGAATCAGAAATAAGGATATTGTCATTTCTATTGTTAAAAAAGTATTTTTGGATAGGGTACAAGTAATTTATTTATTCTTATTACTTTATTTTAAATAAGCATTTATGGAACAGCTACTTTAAAACATATAAAAAACTTATGTGTTGGAACTTTCTCCCTATCTTTTTCTTCCTTCTAGACTTGGAGATGTTTTCTAATAACATAAAAAACAAAGAGGAAACATATTTTTTTTATACCTTTTTTATAATTCCAAAAAATTGAAACTGACCCTAAAGATATGATTTTTTAAGTATAGATTTTGTTTTTTTTAGTTGGAAACATATGTATTCCCAATATTCATTTTTGAGCAAAATTTTTTAACCAAAAAAAAAGTTAAACTAGGCTTTAATAAATTACTTTGTGATTGTAATACTATAAAAACTAAAGGTAAGTAATTTTTTTTTTATAGAAATTTCGAAATAATAAAATATTTGAACACCCTTTGGGTTTTGAAAATTATGTAACTTTTTTTTCAGTCTAAGATCCGAATTAGGGATGACCTTCACCCATCTGCCAACCGAATGAAAATTATTTTTGATACTCCTTTAAAATTTAATTCTTTTTTTTTTAATATTCGCATAAAACCCTTTTTTTATTTCAAAAAATAAAGTCTTGAAATTTCTGAAATTTAAAATTAAAAGAAAATATTAAAATTTCTATTTAAAAAAAATTTAAAAAAAAAAAAAAACAATAGTGGTATCCAGTACTGTCATGTAGAAAAAAAAAAATTTAAAAAAAATTGCGATCAAATTTGCCACTTTTAATGTTAAATTCTAAAATTTTTATCCCCCAAAGTATTTACTCAACAACTTGAATTTATACCATTTATTATAAATGCTACATTAATTAAATTATTTCAAAATTTTACCAATAATATTTTTCTGCAATAAAAAATTATGTAAAAAATGTTTTTTTTCAAAAAAAAAATTTTTATATAAGATTATGAAAAAAAATAAAGACAGTAAAAGTCCAAAATACATCTTTTCCCTTGATTTTCCCGGAAAAATTTTTTGTACTTATTCACTTTGGGTGGTCTTATCAAAACTCAGTCATATTCCCGTCACGATGACTTGATGTGACAACATGAAAATGAAAGTTACGGAATTAGATGCTTCTAAATTATGTCAAAGTCCTCAGGCTGGACTGACTTTTATATACTATATTATAACCTTCAAGTTTTCTCTTCATGGAAGTGTTGTTTCTATATTAACATTTTCTTTTTTTTGGAAAGGGTTATTATAAATAGTCCATTTGCTATTGCAATGGTTATTTGTGTTTAAAATTTTCAACTGGCTCCTGCAATTTATTTTTAAGAGGTGTTCTTTGCCGTTATATCTTCCCACTGTATCAGTAACTCCATTACTACCTTAACCTATTTCCCAAGTTTACTCGTTTGTTTTATAAATGACTCAAACTGCCTGCTCTTTGTCAGCACATTCTAAAGATATACCTTCATCTGGATCTAAATTTTTGTTTAAGGGACATCTAAGTTCCCGAAATTGGTAACCGACTTGTTTGGTATTATGGTTTTTTCATACCTGTAAAAATACATGTCATATTAAAAAACAGTTCAGAATAAACATACGTTTGTACTTACTTCTGATCTTGATGTGTTTTTTCCGGGAAAAATCTAAGTAAACACAAAAAAATATGTCAATATTCATTTCAAAATTAATATAAAAATTCATTTTTGATAAACCTTCGTTTTTTTTTATGCAGGGTGTCTAAAAAATCTGGAATATTGCAAATATCTTACAAACGTGTTTTTTGAACGAGTTTACTATACTTACTTTAAAATGGAATGGAATAAATGTCCGTTTGTTTTTAAAAGTATACGGGAGAATAACAAATGTTAAACTTTGTTATTTTAGATGGAACACCCTGTATATTTTTACAGATATTAGTATTTTTTTGTGGTATATGTTTTTATTATTTTATGTATTTACCTGTCAAAATGACTAAATTATATCAATTTTAAGTTTATTAAATAAGCAGTAATTTGTATTAGCAATTATGATTTCTCGAATTAAATTAAATATACATATGTCAGATATCACAAAAAAAAACAAAACACCCAAAAAAAAAATATTTTTAGAAATTTTACAGGGTGACCCAGCGGGCTATATTTTTTTTTAATGACCCACTTGATAATGGTATAACGAATTTATAGGACCATAAAAAAACGATATACGTTTTAAAAACAATAATAATAAATAAATGATAAAAAGGGATAAAAAATATAAATGCTTCTAGAGGTTTCAGGTTATTAAAAAAATTAATTACAAAATTTTGTCATTTCGGCAAAACACATAAAACCACGTAAAAGTAATTAGCAATAAAAGATTCATTAATATTATAAAAACTTAGGGTGTTCCATTTCAAATAACCAAGATAATATTTTTTGACTCTTCCTACTTTCAAAAACAAAACTACATTTATCCAATCCTTTTTTTAAATAATTTTGGTAGGTAAACCAGACTTTATAAACCCCCCCTGAATAGGTATAAATAAATAGATAAAATATATCTTTTTGAAGGGTATTGTATAGTTTTTTATTACAAATTTTTAAAAAATTCGAACTATATGACCACAGGGATGTTGAGATTATACAAAATTTGGATTATATAGGCCGGATTATCCATCCCCACATTGTAGTAACTAAACTTTAACCAATTTTTTTGTAATTAATCTTGCTTATAAACTTATTTTTATTAACGAACCAAACATAATCAATAACTACATTTTTTATGATAATAAAATTATTGAGGATTTATGCATAGTATATATCTGCTGTTTTAAAATTTAAAGGGGTATAACAGCGTTATGGTCAATAATCAGCTTGTAATTGCTTGTTTCAACATTTTTTTGGGAAAAAATTTTGTTAAAAAAAATTATTATTTCTTCTTAAAAATAAAGAAAAAAAAATATTTTCCAATTTTTTTTTCTTTCATTGAACATTTATATCATAATGTGGCTACTTTGAAAGGACTAAAAAAATCTAAAAATAGGGAAATAGATTCTACATACTGTCTAATAATATTTTTTTCCCCTTGTTTTTCGGTCTATTTGCCAAAGTGTCCTACGATTACTGGGTGTTTAAAACAGCCGGTTACTTACCTTTGGGCCCGCTAATAAAATCCTAGATTACCTTGTGATTGGTTATGTGAGTGAAGTGAACAAAAAAATTACAAGATTTCTACCTGTAACGATTTTACAAGTTTTTAAGGGTTTTTTATAAAACAGGGTGAAAGATAGCTTCTAAAGAAAATTAATTTTTTGTTTTTAAAAGATTTTTTTTTTTAAAAAAAGGCTCCAGTTAAAAAAAACTGGTTTTATAATTATAAATATAATGAGTCTTCTATGGGTATGATTTGGTTACTCTTGTAGGACTTGGAAATAAATGTAAAAATTTATTATTTATTTTTTCATTCCCCAGAATTGTAAACTTTTATATCCAATATGGGGTCGTCCATTAATCAGGTGTTTTTTTTAGTATTTTTTAACCGTTTTTCCCCCCCTTGTGATATGTGGTAAGGTTTAAGACTAACCACCCCCCCCCCCCAAACACGTGTTTTTTTTGTTTTTTTTTTGTACAAAATATCTTGAAAATGTTAACATATAATCTAAAATTGCCCAATTTTACGAATAAAATGGCGACTGGAAGCCCCAAACCGGGGGGGTTTTCGTTGCCCGGAACGGGGGCATTAAAACCCCGCTTTTTTTTGTTTAGAAATCCTTTTTAACCCAAAAAAAAAACCCCGATATCGCACTAAAACCCCCTCCCACCTTGTGATATTTTATGATTTTTGTGGTTATATACCCCTTTCCCTCCTTTTCAGCCTCACGTGATTAATGGACTACCCCCTATGCTACTGTTAAAATGTGACTACAAAATGGCTCCAAACTAAAATGTGGAAGGTAGCAAAAATAACTTTTTTTTCCCAAAAGTCAAAAAAAAATTGCCATTTTTGGGCCCCCAAAAGGGTTAAAAGCTATCAATTTTAAAAACCCTACAAAAAAAATGCTGGTTGCCAAGGGGCTTTTAATCCTAGGATTAAAAGTGCTACTTTTAATCCCCGGTTAAAAAAAAACGATTTTTTTAATTTTAATAATGGAATTAATTTTGAGTTGGTTGGAGAAAAATAGTATATATCATGGACTAAAATTTATTTTACTCCAAAAATTTTCATTCGTTCTGCTGAACTTTTTTAACCTTTTTAAAATAATATATATTTTCCCAAAAAAATTTTTTGCTGTTAGATTCATGTTTTAATTTAAAACAATATTTTAACCATTGGGGTCCCGTGATTAGTTTAACTGAGTGATAAAAAAATTTTGGGTTAAAAAAAAAATGTAATTTATTTCATTTTTTTGCAAAAACAAATACATATGACCAAACAAGATTTGGAAAAAACCCCCCGATTTTTCCTAATTTTTTAAAAAAAAAAATAAAAAAATAATCAATTTTAAATTATTACCTGCTAAGTTTTAATTTCCCCAAAAAATATTTTTTAAAAAAATTTTGGTTAAAGAACTTTTCCGAAAACCCCAAAAAAATTTAAATTTTTGGATAAACCAAAAAGGGGAAATTATTATACTGTAGAATCCAGTTGCAAAAAATTTTTAAAAAAATTACTCTTAGGCTGGTTTTGAAATTGATAATTGTAAATTTTTTTGGATGTTTAAGAAATTAAGAACTTATATCCAAAAAATACACTACAGTGCCTTTCCGTTCTTCCCCTAATAATCGAATGGTTGTGAACAAATGTTATAGTTATTTACAAATATATTTATACATTAGGTTAGAAGTAGTGTTTATTTGACACATTTTTAGAATAATGATTCATATATCCACCATATCTTTTTCCCATTTAAACAGTCTTATTTTAAAAAGATATGTTTTTTTTTTTTATTAAATTCTGAAACTATAAAGAATGAAAGGTTCTGAGATTTTTTTTTTTGTAAGGATAAAATTAGTTTCCCCTTTCCTTTATTTATTCAAT